>CAEFZX010011513.1:0-58575 GCA_903066825.1 Alfaro cultratus | reverse complement strand
TATTTACACATTTTAGTGTATTTCTAATAGTACAAAATCTGAAAAATGTGCCAATTAATCGTCAGAATAACTGATAAAACAATTGCTAAAATAATCGTTGGCTGCAACTCAATGGATCATAACGTAACATCCCTGTTCTTATACTATTTCCCAAGACTCTTAAATTTGGGTTTTCATTAGCCATGACCTTCAATATTAACAGAAATAAATACTTGAAATATATCACCTTGTGTGTGTAGTGATTCAGATTTATTTAAATATCTTGAATTACTGCAATAAACCAGCTTTTTAATAAAACTCTATCATTTGACATAGAAAATGTGACCACATGTTCATTTTAGCTTCTGGGTTTAATTGAGAAGGGTTCTTCCACCAGCTGCTGATTTATCTTTATAGCTTCATACTTTGGAGCATCAAAGATGATTTCAGGCCTTAACTGTAGTCCTTGTTTGGCTGCCAGGAGCTGAATCGGATGCGCTCTCGGAGCATGTCGAGGAGATCGGCTCCTTCCAGCAGCGCCGTGGAGGGAAGTCTCCTCAGGATGAGGAGTCGCAGCGCCCACCGAGAGCTGGACCATCACAGTTCGGTGAGTACGCCTGAATTTAAAAACAAACGTATTTGAATGTGAGCACCGTCTCGAAGATCACTATTTTTAACTCACCAGATGTGAGCAATGCTTTTTTTGTTTGTTTAGTACAGTGTACCTTTGTGTTGTCTGAACACTAAAGACACTAGTCAACGGAGGTTAATTGCTGCTGAAATTTGATGAATCAATGACTAATGTCGCAGGCGTCGCCCGCGCCTTTGACCCATTATGCTCCAACTGCTCTCTCCATGTCCATTATGTTATCAGCGCCAATTTATCAGGAAGCTGTCTTCAAACCTTTGAAGAGAAACAGCCAGTCACGATCATGTGTCCTAAACACTTTGGTGTGAGCGTGTTCCTCTTCTGGTTCCACCTGTTTGACATCAAACCCTGTAGCTGCTGCTTTTTTTTTTCTTTTTTTTTCCTCATTTAGGTCTCGGATGAGTAAACAATAGCTGCTCAATTGGCGTTGTTCTCATTACCTCCACACATGATTGAAACCTGCAGAGTGGTAACCGCCTCTAGATGGGTGGGTTTAGTTTTGCTCTTTGATATCGACACTGTAATTGTAGACTCAGAATGACACACAGCTGCGGTCCAGAGCTCTGATCAAGTCAACAGCACCATCTAGTGGTTGTGGGTGGGATTAGCAGCTGACTGCTAAAGAATGGGATTAAGAGTTTATTGTAATAGTTACAGGAATTTAGTTAAACAAAGTGTGTTGCTTGGATATTACTAATTGTTAAACAAAAAATATATATTTGTTTTTATCTGGTGTATTTTAACTGCATTAAAGGGATTTCTGAAGATGTCCTTGTCAGTCAGACCAAAATCAGAATTTTCTCTTGATTGGCAGGCTAAATATTGAAAATAGATATGATCAGATATGATTTTTAAAAACCAAAGAATGAGATCAGATTAAAGTGCAGATAAAGACAAAGGACAAATGTTTTGATGCGTCTAATAACTTTATTTCCTTTGTGTTTTGCTGGTTTTAACCCTTACGTACTGAAGAACCTGCAATTTTACTCTTTTGTTTTCTTTCTGTTTTTTTGTTTTTTTTTAATCAATACCCGATGTCAGTATTTATCAGTGTACTGCCAAAAAAAAAATTTTATTACAAGACTAAAGTCTTAATACGACGAGAATAAAGTTGTACGACAGGAAGTTGAAATAACATGAGAATAAACTCGCATTAAGTAATATGAGAAAAAAAGGTAATGGTAATAGAAGAATGAAGTTATGGTATTACCAGAATAAAGTCATAATAATACAAGACTACAGAACTACAACAAAGAGTCATAATATTGAGAAAAAAGTTTTTACAATACAAGAAAAATGTCATAATACGAGTAAAAGTTGTAAGAATACAACAAAAAGTCATAATACTATACAGTGTAAGTAGTAATGATACAAGATTAAACTCATAATATTATTCCGGTAAGTTGTAATATATTAGTAGTAGTATTTTTTAAAAAGCACCTTCACAAAAAACAATAAATGAATGAATGTTGATTGTCTTGTGAAGTTATTATTGGTTTTACAAATGGGACATATTTAATCTGTTAACACTTCAGCATCAAATTATTATCAGGACTTTGAAAGGATTGTGAAAACTACTGAGTTTATTTTGAAGAAAACTAAACAAGCTAGTTACATCAGAACTTGATAACTATATCCAAGCTTTACTCTTATTTTGCTCTTATTAAAACACAACGTTTTTCTAGTCATTTTAACAAGTTTTTTCTGTCTTTATTCTGAAAATATTATACCTTGATTGTCATATTATGACTTTATTCTCGTAGTTTCAACAAAACAAACAGAGACTAAATCTGGCCCTAATCCTCCATCGTAAATATCAGCCAGGAAAGACTCTAATTGACTTTTTCCAAACCCCACATTTAGCATATTTATTAGCTCCTATTATATATTATTAATCTTATTTTTACTAGCATTACTAGTAATATTATCACCCATCAGGTGGGATGGTTTATTTATTTATTTTAAAATAATGTAGTCAGATGGGTTGCATGGTGACATCAGCTCTTTAAGTGTGGGTGCCTGAAGCTGGGAGTGCGGCAGAGCAGAGATGGACTCCGTGCTGAAAGTCCTCCTGTACGTGTGGTCGTGCTGTCTGAGTCCGTGGTCCCTCTGGGTAAGTCGCTGATCACTTTTCTTCTCAAAGGGGCTTCACTGAACACATTTACACACTGGAAACTACCCTAAACGTGTGATGGCCGCATCATATTGCTGGTGCCATTGTTGGCTTGGGTTTGTGGCTGAGATTGTGCTGAGTGTTCCGGTCAGAAGACTGAAAGCAGTGAGAGCAGCTGTGAGTCACCGCCAAGTGGATGATGTCATCAGGAGGATGAGAAACACTGAAATTGAAAGTTGGCTGTGGGGATGTTACACCCGAAGAAGTTTAATATTTAAACTAGAAATTTTTGCTCAAATGTCATTTAATTCTAACACATGGATCAGAGATGCTCTGATCACAATGTTGAGGCTGACTTTTTTTTTTATTCTGTAAAGGATAAGGAAAAAAACTAAGATTTTTTAGTGTCTTACTCACCGATCCCCTGATAGGACTGATCCAGTTGGAAATTAACTAGTTCTGGTTACCAGTTAATTTATTAGCGCCTCTTTAATATGAGATGAAATGACAGCTAAAAATACAAGACAAGGAGATTTTTATATTAAAAAAGAACAAGTGAAACACAAAATAGGAAATATTTGTTTTATTTTGACTTTATATTTATTGGTAGTGTTTTGCTTCACAGTTGTGACAATAAAAAACCCCAGCAAAAATTCTGGTTATAAAAGCAGCTATTCAGCTTTTAGAGCTGTTGGTTTATGTTTTTGTAAACTGAGAACCATTACAGGTCACTTTCTTGAAGCAAAGCACTTCAGAGAAATCTGATTTCCTGTAGAGGGCATATGTCGAGCTTTTAGAAGCCCTGCTGCTCCCGTTTGTTCAGAGGTTAACTCTGTTAGGTGGACTCGCCCTCTCTGGTTTTATGCACCGCAGGAGCGAGCTGCTCATTGGCAGATGCTCCTTGTCTGCAGGGTTTGTTCGGATGTTTGCATGAGTTTTGACTCCGACTCGCGAGTTAAACAAACATTACTTGCCCTTGGCGATCTTGCCTTTTGTCTGTGTTGTGCTGTCAAACTGGTTGAGCAAAAAGACAAAGAAAAAAAATCTAATCTCCTTTTCATTCTTCGCTTTTCAATCTCTTGACTTCATTCTTCATATTTTCTTTTAGTGATCAGGTTTTACCACCATTTCTTTCTTTTTTTTTTATCTACTTTTTCCTCTGCTTTCTAATGTTGCTATAATGAAGTCACATGTAGATCATTATCTCTGTTTCGTCCTATGTCTGGCTGTTTCCCTTCATTTGACTGCTGCTGAACCCAAGTGGAGTGGCTGAGCACCGCAGAACATATATCACCTCCTCCTCCCCCTCTTGCTCTGAATCAAGGACCTCCCATTCTCTCCCTCTCTCGCTCTCTCTGAATCCGATCCACACTCCCTCTCTCCACCCAGTTTCTCCTTGACGGTGAGTCCTGCAACAATCGGCACACTGAGCAGGAAACATTGATGTGTTTTTCCTCTTACCTGCCTGCAGAGTAAGTCAAGAGGGGAGCTAAAAGAAAAAGCCGTTCTTTTTTTTTTTTGATCGGACTTCAACTCCATTTGCACTCTTTCCTGCTCTTCCCGCAGTGGATGCCCTCTGGTTTTCCCCCTGTGGAATACGAATGACTACAGCAGCTTTTCCTTTCGCCACCAGCTGTCTTGCTCAGTTTCTCTACGCAGCTTACATTAGCATTTTAAGGATGTGGCCTTGCCAATTGGACAGATTTTTCAACTTTGGCTTTTTGGGGGGATAAATAGATCAATATAACCTTTGGGCAATCATTCGATCAATCAAAATTAAGAGCAGTCGCAGCTGCAGGATCATTACTGTTGTTACAGGGAGTTCAGTCAAAGAAAAAGAATCTGTTTGACAATGCCTCAGTAGTTTACTTTGCGTATTGACGGCGTGTCTTAGAAACCTGTTGGGGAACATCGAAGCAGTTGTACCAGGGCGATCCCACAGAGCGGTGCCCTTCATAACCACTTCAAAGTTCTGGCCCTGTCTAACCTTTACTTGCTCATCTGGGTGCTGTGCCAAGCACATCATACCGAGCGTCGAAATAGACGTTGGAGAACTCTGCAAATTCACTCGGGGCAGACGGCGTGGAGCCTGGACAGCGATGAGTTGAAACTGGAGTCCTGATGGCTCCAGTGGGACTAGGTTGTGAAGAGGCCTCGTAGAAGTCAAACAGGGGAGTGTCTCAACCCTGCAACGGTCACGGACCGACTCGCTCTATCTCTGCTGCATCCCCACTCGCCAGACAAGCCCTCTTGTCGTTCCGTCACCTTCCCCGCTGCTGCAGTGTCAACCCTGTAACATGCGTCAGTGAGCGCCGAGGACACTGTCCGTTGGACTGCCGTCTCTTCAGCGCATCTCTGTCTCTGATGACTCACAGCTGCTGCGGCAGCAAGAAGCACAGTTCAGCGCACAGGTTCGGCTCGGACGCCGCGGGCCGTGATGGAGTATCTCGGGGACAAGCTGTCGGTGGCTCACTCTCAGGTGTCGGGATGGATGGGGAACGTGCGCCGCTCCTTTCATGGAGCGCTCAGCTTCCTCTCCGGCTCGACAGAGAGGGGAGGCGGAGGTGAGGACTTAGCCGAGGGGTTCAAGAGGACCAACTCCCTGCGCTCCCTGGCCTCGCGAAGCAGAGAGTCCATCCGCAGGTTCTCGCTGCGCAGCCAGCAGCGTCTGTCCCTGCGCAGGCGCACAGCTCCCAACACCCCAATCGCCGTAAGACCCCCACTCACACACACACTCAGTTAAAACACAGAGAAGTTAACTTTTGGTTCCTGCTTACAGTAAATGCCGTGGAGGACGTCAATATGGCTCAGAGCTAATTAAATTAACGACATTTTGTCAATGTGACAGCAGTTGCACCTTCACAAGCTTTTTGATCTCTCACTGAGCATGCCAAGAACTTTTACATCTGCTGTGATCTGCTCCACCCTTCTGCTTGTCATCACATATTTCCTTTGCATCTGCTGCTTTCTCTGCCTCCGGCTCTAACGAAATTTCATCTCTTTCTTACTTCTTGAATTGTTGTCATACTTGCAGATAGGAATGCACCGATTGCAGGTTTCCTGCCATTTGCTGATCATTGATATTTTTAAAAAACCAACCTGCCGATTCCGATTTTGGCCAATACCAATGTTTTTGTCCTAAATGTTGCTAAATATAGCAAGAAAGTCACTGAGTTGGCAACAGTGATGGGACTGTTGTTAATGTTGTTAATGTGCAGACATGACCCGGTGGGCCGGTCTATCAATCAAACCTCTCGGCCGATCACCGATCTCTCAAAATTAAGGAAATCAGGGCTGATTTATCTGCTGGCTTATTCAAAGGCATAAGAACTTCTGTTCTTGACATCACTTGTTAAAATGTAAATTCTGTATACTCTGCGACATCCATCTTCTCATGTTATCTATTTCTCTCCTTTTGCACTATTTATTTCTTTACCTTTTTATGTATATACTGTATGTATATTGTATATTTTGCACCTCAACTCGAATTAAGCACGATCTCAATCTCGTTGTAATCTGTGGATGACAATGACAAATAAATCTTATCTTATCTTATTTATTGGTGCACCTCTACATACAAATCCACCAATCAGAGCTTTGTGGCCGATTTCTGCTCTCTGATTTTTGTAAAGGTCTGAACTGCCGAAACCAAATGTAGTCAGTGGTGATATTTACACCTTCCTGTTTTTTCCGTAAGCATCGAGTTAGTTTGCTCCTTCGCCACTGAAACATCGCAATGCCAGCCACAAATTGACGTCCAATGGCAGAAAACCGCTTTTTATAACAAACAAGCTGATCCCATCACAAGAAATGAACAAGATGTCTGGCTCTCTCATTTTAAATAGTCTTTTACAGCTTCTGTGTGTCTTAAGACTTCATTTTTAAATACTTTGCTGATGCATTACATTGAGTCTTCCTTCTTTAATAACAGTTTCCTCACAGAACAGTGGTAGTGTTTATATATGGGAAGTTTATTGATTGATTTATTTATTTTTTTTAAAGTTTTTTTTTAGTTTATAACCAAATGGTCACCTGGTAGAGCTAGTCAAGCTGAAATATCATCCAATTTCGTTCACCAGACGATTTCTAGTTGCCTCTCCGGGTTATTTTGCTTATTAGGAATTACCTATAGATAGAAAAAAAGGATTACTAATGACCGTTTTGCATTTAAAGTTCCCTGAAATATAAAATTTTGCATTTCTGGCTTTTTTTCCCTGAGTTTCATTTCAACTATTCCCTTTGACTGGTCTATTCGGTGGTATATTTAAGTGAAACTACTGCTCTGTGTAATCTGGCACCTATTTGTTCTACCGGTGCACAACCCACTCTGACTCAGTTCCTAAAGATAAGTGGTGTTTCCGTGGCTTAGTGTGGCTCTCAGTTATGTCTGCCATGTCTTAGTTGGTTTTAGTCATGAACAGCTGTTATGGTTATCTCTGGCCAAAGCAGAGCTCCCCATCAGTAAGTGGATAATGTGACAGGGCCAGAGATTCAAACAAAGAAAAATAATTGCTTACTATTTGGAATGGATCCAATTGTAAGACTTTGAAGTCTTTTTCATGTCCCATTTTCAGAGAAGTGTTTTATCCTGACGTTTTGTTTGGTATTAAATCAAAGAAAGGCCCTTTGGGTTGTTGTAGTTACACTAACAAACCCCCAGGATTTTGATATATGGTTGATGTGACTTCTGTCTTGTTACCAGACTATAAATTATGAAGTATTTATGTCAGCCAAATACTTTGACATGAGATAACCAGCTTGGCATGTTGTGCTGTAGGATGCATGTCTGTACAAGTGGTAGCTGGTGGAAAACTCTAATTAAAGTCATGGAGCAGAGGAAATGTAGCTGTAGCTGGGTATAAAGAGTACAAACAGTGTTTAACCTCAAAGTGCAACTGGAAATTTGCAACAACTAATTATAGTTGGATGTTAAGGCTGTGACTGCATGTAAGGGAATTGTGTACTGTTCAGGCTAATCCTGACTGTGTCACTTGTTAAATTTTGGAGCAGTATCAGGACTTTCAAGATTGTCTAGTGCTTTAAGTATCTCACAGTTAAACTATCTGAGAACAGAAAGAGTTTGGTAAATCTGCAAACCGGCAAAGATATGATTGTCTGTCTAAGCTGACAAGGCGAGCATGCTTTACTTTTAAGATATTGTAAAAAATAAATTAATTAATTAAAGGCCATTTCTTTGTCTTTCACTACACGATCACTCTCTACTTTCTGTAGGTCTACCACGTAGAATCCCAATAAAATATTAAGTTTGGCAATGTGACAATTTTTTATTTATTTATTTTCTCCAAAGAGTTTTTGCAGCGCTAGTGGCTCGTATTTTTCGACAGTAGGCAGACAGGAAAGAGGGAGAGGAGAGGGGGGAAGACATGCGACAAAGGTCGCCGGGACCGGGAGTCGAACCCACGAAGTCCGCGTTGAGGACTGAGGCCTCCAAACGTGGGGCGCTCTAACCCCCTGCGCAACCACAGCACGCCCCTGCAATGTGACAAATTTTAAGAAAAAAAAAGCAGTTCAAGGGCTTCAAGTCCTTCTCGCAGGGCGTTCTGCCTGCGCCTGTTCTGTCCTATCATAATCAATAAAATCAGCTGCTGACTTCAGAACCTCCAAGTGACAAATATCTGATCTCAAACAACAACTTTATTGGCAAAAACATGACGAACAAATCTCAGCCTGAAGCTAATCCTGTAGTTCAGGTCACCAAAAACAAAAAGCTTAAGCCTAGCCAGGTTCTTACATTCTTGCCCTCTGTTCTTCCTAGATACTTTGCTCAACCCTCAGTTTTTGCCTGCACTCACCACTTGTGCTGTTCTTTCCTTATATAACGCAGTTCAGTGTCTTAATGTAACCTCTCCCGTCATGCAGCTAGAATGTCCATTTGTTGATGTGAGATTAGCTTTAGAGGGATCGGTTGCTTAAAAATGTGGATATTGATTACTGCATATCTGGAGCATATTTTCCAGATTTAGAGGAAGAGGGAATGGGGTGGTGGCTCACTACAAATACAGCGATGTGGCTAAACGGCCTTTCACTACCACTAATAGGCTTGCAGTATATGAGGGTCCGATAATCTATAATCTGGAGAAACTCGCTTGATGGCTCATTTAAAGTAGCTTTGGCTGCTTCACGAAAGCATATAAACACCTCAGCAGATGTTTACAGTTTGCGTTACAAGCTCAGATTAAAAGACAGCACTCTTATCTAAAGCTAACACCGCTAACAGGTGCACACACATTCCTCGACAGCGTCATAAACTGGGCCAGGCGCTTGTATCGCCAGTGCCGTTTTCGTGTTAACACATGCATCTCCCTGCCGTTCCCCGTTCTCAGATTTAACATCACCGGTCGGGCGCTCGACGGCAGCGCCCTTCCTTTTTAGATCAGCAGCTGCCTGTTTTCTCACTTTCTCATCGGCTGCCCTTGCAGTCGTTGGATTATCAAACAGAAGTTTCCAAGACCTTGTTCCTGCCCTTTCCTTCTGCAGTTTGTCAGTCGGACCTTACCCAGTGATCGGCCCTTTCTCTCCTCCGTCCTTCCATTCATCCGCTCTTTGTCGAGCCGTTTTCCTTGACACACCCTTCCTGTTCAGGGGAAGCTGAACATTGCTAATGTTATTAAGGAAAAGCCGTCCTACTGATAGCTGTAAGTCATTGCTGCTGGATATGTCGGTTCGTTGGCCTCCCAAAGTGTTTGCGGATTGTTAAATGCAATAAAAATCTTGTTTTTGGGGGAGTCTGGCTGAGCTGGGGGATTAACATTGCACAGAAACAGCGTCTAGTTTAAGTTTATCACTAAGGCCATTGTAAGCTCCTTTTGACAATGACTGACAAAAAGTGAAAGATTACAAATAAGCTGCTATATAATGGAGCTTCTCTTCAACATGTTCCTGCAGAGGCAGAGCCCCAACGCGAACCTGATCAGGTATGGGTGTGCTGGGAGTGTTCAGGTTGAGTAACACAAACACACAGCAGTGGAATTTTTCTATCACTACATTTTTACGAGCTCTCATTTAAAGTTTATTTTCCACCACTGATGGCAGGCTAAAATCCTCGAAAATATGTTCTAAAAACGAGCCAATCACACCCAGAAGCGCAGTTCTGCTGGTTTTAGAGGCGTAAATGTGAAACGTCGAGTGCAAAGAAGTATTTCTGGGCTTCGTGGCATGAAGTGATTTCACTTTGTCAGGTGTGTGTATGCTGGTGTAAATCTGTTGTGAAGAGGAGTTCCTAACCCGTTTGTTAACACCTCTGGTAAAAATTGTGCAAAAACATCAATAAAAATGTTTTGTTTTATTCTAGTTTCATAATCTCTAAAAAAATTTCGGACATGTTTTCTCAGAGAGGGAGGAGTCGGTTGTTTATTGCCACTCTGTTTTGCAGTTTTATCGTTTCCTGCCAGGAAAGGTTTCACTGATTTAATAGCATCCTGCGCCGCTGCTCTTTTTCTCACTATCTTTGAGCTGCTCATGCACCCTAAATTAACATTTCTCACAGTTACACTCTGCCTCACACATTCCTTCTGCTTTTTACCATCTCCCTCACTCTTGTTTTGCAGTTTTCCTGTGTCTGTTCGCACGCTGGCAGAGAAAACAGGGCATGTATTCATGCAGCTCTCAGAAGGAGCTCACTGATCTGCAATCGGCGGCCATTTGCGCCTCCTGGTCAAGGAGGCCATGTGCGGCTGCAGATCCAGGTGTATCACCTTTCTCTGCCCAACCCTCTGACTACATCTATGAGCAGAGGGATTACCTATTGTTCCTTGCTTTCCTCTGTCTTTACGTGGGACGGGGTTATCGGTTCAAGTGTGGGCGTGGCTCTGTGAGCTCTGTTTTGGGTTTGAGACAGTATGTCCTCTGTACCAGCTTCATTAAAAGAGGCATGGTTCAGTAGGCAGCAAACACTCACCCTCCCATCTGTCTTTCTGTCCCCTCTCTGGCCTGTCTCCATTAACTCGCCCCTCTATCTGTCGTTATCGGCGTTTCCTCCGCAAACTCGGCTTTAGCAACATCGAGTTTACCCTGGCCACCGCAAGAGCGCCACCTTTAAACACCCTAACACTTCATTATTCAGAACTTTGTTGTTGCTTCCTTTTTTGATAGACAAACGGAAGTCTGACCTGGGTTTAGCACCAAAAATGTAAATGCCACACAAAAGATAGATTATTAACTGTGAAACTGGAATTTCGAGTTGTTTCTACAGATGGCCGTAAGTATTGGTTCAGGTTCATCTCGCGCACCACAGCGTGAAAGATAGTTCATTATGAGTCAAATAAAAGAACATTTCTGTACCCCATGCAAGGGCATGCAGTGAGGTAAGCTAAGGTTTTAAAAAGTTAAGGCTTCAAAGTCTTGAATGTTTTTGTACTGTTCTTACAGTTTCAAGCCATTTTACTGAGATTACAAATAGAGTGCTGGGAGGTAGGGGCGTCCTGGTACAACTTTTTCACTTCCGATACCGATACTGTGGCTTTTAGTATCGGCAGACACCGACACTGACCCGTTGCCATATCATCAGGAATCATACATACTTTTATTACCTATTTGTAGTATGGGATATTAGAAAAGGTCTGATGAAGTGGTATTACACAAACAAAGAACAATAGTGCTGGATACAAGCACTGCTGGATAGAAATGCTGGAGTGGAGTGCTTCTGTTGGGGATTTTAGATGTAGGCCGATGCTCATATCGAATCCATTTCCTGTATCAACATCGTATCGTGTATCGGGTAATGCAGTGTTGCCCCTCCCCACTTATTATTGCTCATTAGGAACCTAAAAGAAAACTTGTAAGCATTTTATTTGCTTGCAACATAGACAAACTTGGCTAAACATAGGGGGCAGTGTAGCGCAAAACTGAAACCTATGTCAGCCAATCACAGTCCTTCAAAGCAACCACAACTTCCTGTCAGGAATTAAACATGGTGCTAGCAGGTTCATTTGTATGAACAGATACATAGGTTGAACTACATTTAAATAGCATATCATAATATAATGTAAGACAGAGTCATTTAGAAATCATGTCAAAGTGAGCATGCGGCCATATTTTCGCATTACTGTAATGCAGAGACCCCAAATCTCCGTCTTCCCATGCACACATGCAAACACTAACACAGCGTTTTCTCAGATCGCCACTTTAGTTGGAGTTTTCACAGTAGTTTAGTGTTTAGTTTAGTTTTCATGTTGATGAAAGACCAAAACACATAAAATGTCTTTGTTTTCTCAGATATCCAAGTATGGACTAGACCTAACGTGACAGCAGTGGGATGACTGACATTATTTGGTTACTTAAAGGAATAGCCTTCTTATCAGTACAGGATTTTTAAAAAGTAATAGTTTTAAAATTATTATCAGTTTGTTGTACTTGTGCTACTCCATGAAAAGCAGAATGGTATGAATGTATAATAATCTGGAAATAAGCGGTGAAAAAAAAATGCTGTATTTAGTGGGTCTGTCAGTCTCTATATTGAGACAATAAAACAGAACTATTTTAGTCAAGGTTATTGTGTTGTGAGAATCTCAGGCCAGGCCTTATGTAGTCCTTCAAATCTAACAACCATGTGCCTTAAAAAAAGACTAATTGTTTATTAGGAAGGGCTGATGACAGCTTCGTTAGTCGCTGTCGGACACATTTAAAGAGACGCAGCAGGAGCTAAAACGGACAGTCACATTTAGTTTCGCCAAGCTGCAAACCAGATCTTTGTCCGCTGTAAGTATAACTTTTTCCCACCGCAGAGCAAAGCTACGTAAGCCAACAACAGCACCCGCGCCACCAGCAGTAACCAAGACAGCCAACCCGTTCCGATTATTCTTGGTTCTGTTCCCAAGTCGCATCGACATGCCATGATGTGTGTTTCTAGAAGTCCACCGCAGAAGCACAGGCAGTGCCTCGGATCAGAGCATCCGGCTCTAGCTCCCTTCATCCTCCTATCATCTCATTCTTGTGTCTCTCGCTGTCGGCTCCAGGTGCAGCAGAAGCAGAGCGGCGAAGCAGACTCAGGAACTCCGGTTCGCGACACAGACAGTCAGTATGGGACCTGGGAAACAGGACTGCGCACTGACGACAGGTGACACACACTGTTTGTTTGGATTCAGCAATACAAGTCATGGAGTAATTACTAATCAATTAATCACATGAGAAATTAAAATGATCTCTGTTATTTCCATTCTGATTATTTAATTTTATTTTTTTTTTGAAGGATTTTTTTTCTTACAGAGTTCTTAATCCATTTTATGTATGTTTTTGTTGTAAGTAGTTTTTATTCTGTTTTGTTGTTGTGTTTTATTTTGGCTATTTAAAATATCTTCCCGTTCCAGTGTTAAGGATTCTTTGCAAAATTAAAAGTTTATTGGTCTTTCAGAGGGCAAACTTGAATTATTATGACGTTATCAATATATTACTTGAAAATGGTCTCAAAACAATAATATTGTTTATTGCAATAACTTTTGATTTATTATCAAACTGTTATCCTGAGAGGAGTAGCAATTATTTTTAACCCTTTAAGGACAGAAGTAGAATAGAAGTGAATGATCGGAGGATAAAGGGGTTTTGCTAATATTTTTAAGCAGAGATAAAATTATTATGGACTGTTATGTTATTATGTGACATTTTCAAATCCAGCATGTTCCATGATAGACAGAAGTTGAAAGCTCAAAGCAGTAATAAAATGTTATACCTATTTTATACTTTTGCAGACTAACTGAACCACAAGAATGTCTCAATATGTTGTAGGAAATATTGTTATGGTTGCCTTCTGTATATGGTGGAGCATCAACAGGTACATAAAATATTTCTGATTTTGACTAGTTTTGGATGTAAATTCAGGCTTTTATACTCAATACTGACACCCTGGGTTTTGTTTGGCTTACATGATTTTCCTTGTTTTTCTTTATTGAAGCATTTTGTTTTAGATAGATAGGACTGAAGCAGATCTATATTTCTTTATATTTTCTACTTAATGTAATGAAACGCTTCCAATCAATTCTGTTGTTCTGTCCAACTTTAGAAAACTTCCAGGCGTTTCTGTGAATGATGTTCGTACGGCACTGCATAATTTAGAGCAGCCTAATTATGCTATTAATGACACTTACACACAGAACGTTAAGTTGTAACAAAAAGCCCAAAACCTCAGTTCAGACAAAATGATTGAAGTGATGTGATACCAGCCTCTGAAAACATAAAAATCTGCTGCGTGTTTTTGTTTTTCAGCCCATTTCTGTTGCAAAACCAGAACCCAAGTTCTCTTTAGACCTTTTGCCTTTTAAATCTGCTTCCATGCTTATTAGCTCTCTTGCAATTATTTTCTGTCATGACAACAGAAAGGATAACAGTTTAAGATGATAGTTTTCATCTATTTACCCTCAGTGAAAAAGTGTCTGCAGTGTGTTTGGATGTATCTCAGGAGAAGGATGAGAAATAAACAGTTTCTGTTAGTAAACATCAGGATAATTAGTTATGTGCGGCAGAAGCCTGCCACCATGTGGATCAGTGTTGTCATGTTCAGGGGAACAATTTATGTCAGTCAATACGTTTCAATGACAGAAAATAAAACTTTACTTTAATTAACTATCATATTCAACAATAGCAGTGTTACATTTTTATCATAAATCTCTGACCTCATCAGAACCCAGCAGAGTTACTTGATCAGCACTTCTGAA
The DNA here is from genome assembly GCA_903066825.1 of Alfaro cultratus. Lineage (NCBI taxonomy): Eukaryota > Metazoa > Chordata > Actinopteri > Cyprinodontiformes > Poeciliidae > Alfaro > Alfaro cultratus. Next base: position 44,168 of record CAEFZX010011513.1, on the reverse strand, counting down.
ACAGAACTGAAACCAAGCCTAATGAATTATTAATTTACACATTTTGCACATCACAACCATAAACTTTAATGTATTTTGTTGTGATTTCTTTTATTTTTTGTGGGCAAAATCTTTAGGAATAAAGATTTATTTCTGAAAAGTTTGGCGTACATTTTTATCTAGTCCTCCTGACACAATGCTGGGTACAATCAAACCCATGTAAAAATTTCCTGACATGTGTTTGAACATCTAGAGAATGACAGTCAGATTGGCTCAATCGTCAAGTCTGGACTTTGACTGGGACATTCTTACACATGGACATGCTTTGGTCTCATTTTATTGTAGCTCTGGCTGTATGTTTAGGGATGTTATCTTGATGAAATGTGAACCTTTGTAGTCTCTGCATTCACACTACGCCTGTACAATATTACTGCCTCTTTTCCTCTTTTCTAGGGTTGCACCAATAAATAGATTTCCTTAATTTTTGGAGCTCTGCCAATACTTGGCAACTTTGTTGCTATGTTTGATAACTTTTCAGACAAAAAAATTTGGTATTGGCCAAAATCTGATCAGGTAGTTTAAAGATCGGTGATCGGCCAGCAAACTGCGATCGGTGCAACCCCGACTATTTTCTGCTTTTATGTCTTTCTCACCTCTTCATATACTGTATAATCACTTTTTACATGCTAAAATGTATTTTTTTAGCATGTAGTTTCAGCTTGAAACAGTGTCTGTTGTCATAGGAACATGCTATCAAGTAGAGTTTCAATCTTAGCCTCGAAAGGTTGCATCTCTACTATCCTGTGTAATTCTATTTGTGGTAAATTGAAAAACACTGCTATTTCCAGTAGGTTTTATAACCCAAAGCTTTTGTTTTTATTTGTTTTTATTCTGTGGTAGCCTCACACCTGCCACTCCAAGTTCAGAAAGCAATCTCAGCCCCTCACTGAGGAAGCCCACTCCTCTGCCCTCACCAGGCGGTCAGACCTCGCAGTCAGAGGCCACCACGACGGACGGCCCGTCTCCCTCCTCCTCCTCTGAAAGCCAGCCACTTGATTTCCCCGATGTGAGTGTGAACGACCGTTTCATAGCAAGATTCACGTCATAGCTGCCTGTCTGATGTTTTTCATCACTGCAAAAGCACCTTTATTCTCAACTCTTTTTCTGTTTATCCTCTCCGTACGACCCTGATAATCAGGCTCCAACAACGCTGCTGGATAACAGCGCTCTACGCTCTCGGGTCCAGCTGGGGAAGAAACGAGCCCAGCGCGTTCGGCCGTCCAAGGCGGCCCGGCCGAGCGCGGCGGCGGCTCAGGGGGACGGTGGAGACGCAGACAGCTGGCTTTACAGAGACTCAACAGGTTAGAAAATAAATAAAAGCAAATGATGCTGCGTTTTTGTTGTAAACGCAGCATCATTGAGGAAAAACTATGGAAAAAAAAAAAAATCAACTGGAGCGTCATCCGAAGTGGGATTTTCCTCTGGGAAGATAATACAATATTGTCACAACATGGTGACAGTTTCAACAAACGTAAAAAATTTAAGATTTTTATCGACGTTACATATTACAGCTTTTAAGCTGTAATATGATTCCTGGTAGTTTATTGCTACCAATATCATTTCATTTGTTACATAAAAATTATATGCGTTATAAAATTAATTTGAAAAAAAAAAAAAAAAAGCAGTTTGCAACCATAGTAATAAGAATACATATTGGAGAATATACAGTCAGCACACCAGCAATGGTGCGACGCAGGTTCTGATTTAGTGGGGAGGGATTTATTTTTTTGGCCTTTATAGTAGATGATCACCTGCTGATTGGTGCTTTGGTTCCGACAGAGGGGAAGGCGGAGAGTAAAAACGACGACTCCGAGTCCGAGGAGCCGGCCAGGGGAGCTGAGGCGGGGCCCGTCGGTCCCCCTCAGCCACAGAGGGTCGCTCTGTTCCCAGGAGTCGACGCTTCTGCTTTAAAGGTGAGCCAGCAGATCAGTGCACTTTGTGACGCATCTATCATGCGTGGATCTAGACTGCCTCACTGTTCTTCGGTCTGTAAAAAGTATTCAAACCACATGCTCTCTTTCACGTTACACCTACAAACACCAGTTCATGTTTTCAGTGGTAGACAAACACAAAGTTGTCAGACTGAAAAGAACTTTTGAAGTTTTAACCAGTAAATATTTTTTATTTATCTAAGCAATCCTACTCTAACGCTACGTTGCAAAAACACACAATCTTACCAAGTATTTTTGGTCTAGTTTCTAGTGCAAATATCTTGGTACACATTAATCATTATTTCACTTATTACAAGATATTTTCTCCTTGTTATAAGTGAAATAATCTGCCAGTGGAATTGGCAGATTATTTCCGGGCTGCCTGGAATTTAAATATTGTAAAAAGTCTGTGTCATTTTCCTTCCTCCTCACATTTATTCAGCACATAAAATCCCCCATGGTATAAATTGAAGATTGTGTTTGTGCATATGGATCCTTTTTGTTGATGTGGCGTCACATTTTTTTCTCTCTTTTTGCCAAAACGTCTGAATATTTCCCCCTGTCTTCAGGCCCAGCTTAAGAAGAGGGCCGACTCTGACAATCAACCCGACGGTCCGGCTCCTTCTCCCTCCCAGCAGTCTCGCTCTCCCAAGTCTCCATTCCTCCCCCGCGCAGCGCGTGTGCTGCCCCCACCTGGTGGGAAAGAAAATGGGTAAGAAACGCCAGCCGTACCTCTCTCTCTGTTGCCGTCTCTTGTTCCCCTCCACGGCTTTTCTCTCCTGATTATTTATGGTGATTTATTATTGCGCCTCCTGCAGCCAGGAGGAGTCCCCGCAGTGGCTGAAGGAGCTCAAATCCAAGAAGCGCTTGAGTCACTATGAGATTGAAAGCTAAGTAAACAAAGAGGTAAATCGTTTGTTGAATGTTTTCTCTGATTATTTTGAGTTCATATTAAATATTAGTGTATTTTTTAAAGCTGTATTTTCTTATTCTTTGTGAAAGGTTGCCTTAACAGATGAATCTGTAAGAAAAAGAAGCCTTAACATTGGATCCAGAGAGGAGAAGTGGATCTACAGCTGCTGATATAAACATTTTTTTTCCATGAATTAGTTATTTTTCTCCCTTTCTGGGTTGCTAAATGTGCATGGTGCCTTTTTTTCCTTTTTTCTTTTTTTTTAATTGAAAATCTATTACGGTAAAAAGGAAAACAAGCAAGGACGACTTCACACTCGAACCCATGGAGGTCCTGCTGACGAACTCTCTCCTCGGGAGAAACGAGGACGACAGAGAATAAAAGACGCCGCATTTCAGGAGACGCTGAAACTCGAGGGACCACGATGCGGCGCCATCGATCACGAGAGCGTCCGCACGCGGGGAGGGCGTTCACGACAGTCACACAATCATTGCCGTAAGAAAGCATTTCAGACAACTAATGAGGTTTTGAACGTAGAGAACAAATCATCGCCGGCTGACGGGGAACGTGTCAATAGAAGATGTTATATTTGTATCCGAAAGCTAGTTTTCAAGGAGCGTAAACAGAAAGATGCGTCACTACATTAGAGGCTCCTCAGATTTTTACTCTGATACACTCCACAGCCTCAAGAGTCGCTGCATATTGTATTAAGTGTTTGTTTATTTTTTCTGTATTTTTAATTTTTTTGTTTATTGTTGATGAGAGATTGGGGCTTTTGGACAAGCGGCCTTGCATCTGTCAATCATGCACAAAACAAATCAGCACAAACGCGTTGTGAGTCGGCCCGTTTCTCCTCCTCTAACGGACTGAAGCAGAACGGCTACAAGCATCCGATATAAGCCATACCGCCGGCTGGTTTCTCTCGCATCTTTTGTCAATCGTGTTTCCAACAGATGTGCAATCGTCCCACTGTTTGGTCCCCATTCGGTTCGCATGCACAATCTTTCCTGTCTCATCAGGATGTTGGCTCAAACCTCTCGCTACGCTACCTTCTGTGATTTTTTTTTTTTCTTCGCTCCGATCAAATGTGAACTTTTTTTAAGCGGCCTCCCCTTTATTACTCTTCCCACAAAGCACTTTTGTCACTTGATGCACTACAGCACTCGACGTCTGCCCGCCTGACCCCCCGCCTCTCCTTCTCATCAGCCATGTCCTCTGTTTTCGTTCGACTCGCTCGTGTAAATCAAGTGGATGTGTCGATGGAGGCTTCCTGAGTGATTGAACCTGGTTTTGGATGTATGCGAAATTATTTTGTTATGGATTTTGAGGGGTTTATTTTTTTACGTTTTTCCTTTTTCTTTTTTTTATTTGAAAGTATGTCTATTACACTCTGAGTTGTACTGGCCAGTGTCCTAAAGCAAATACATTCTTAATAAAACATTTACTTGACTTGATTTGGACTTTATTATGTCTGTGGATGTTTGTTTTCCCAAGATCTCCAACAGATTTTGTCTTTACCCCCCAGAAAAGTTCGGAAATACTTTTGAAAAGTGAAAGTGTGTTGATTGTACTGTATATAAAAAGTAGGGATGTACTGATCTGGAAATATTGGCAGATACAGATAACCGATATTATTATTTCTGTTATGGCCGATAACCGATATTCACCAGTATTATACAAACATTAAAATCAGGCCAGTTTCACTTATCGGACTGATAAGATATTTTAAATAGCTAACATTGGCTGATACCGATGTTAGTGCTGATAAATCGTGCATCTCTAATAAAAACTGATGAATGCACTATGCAGTGCTCAAAGTGTCTTGTATGAAGGCGTTGACACCCTTCTAATCTGTTCACATTACAATTGTGCCAGATCACAATACCCAAAGATCAATAAACTTTAAATTCTAATGAACATTTGAACAGGAAGACATTTTAAATAGCCAAACTAAAGAAACAAAACGACAAATTAAATGAATTATGAAGTCACCATAAATAAAACTGTCCTTCAAAAACAGGGCTAGTTGAGACCAAAGCAAAAGACTGAAGACTTGTGTCATCCAGTCTTTGGCAGAAAGAGAGAAAAGAGAAAAACAAAAAAATCATGCGATGCACCGATTTGTGGTCTGTTGAGTCAGGCCTACATCCAACTTCTCCTAAAGGTCAGATTAGTTTGACCTTTCAAAGACAGAATTACACACAGATTGGCTTTCTTACTACTTAGTTGACTTCTAAAGGAAAGCAGTTGCTGGATTTTATTTAGGGGCATCCGAGCTGGTATGTAATTAAGATCCTTATTTGTAAAAAAAAAAAAAAAAAAAAAAAGTGAAATCTATGTATTTCGTTTTTTTTGCAACTACTGGCTCCTTTGTTTTGGTCAAGCTTAATAAAACATGCTGAAATGTCTGTAACGTGGTAAAAATCTGAAAAGTGGGGTTGGTAAAACTGGGATGCGGGGAATCCTGCGTGTGTGTTTGTGCTGAGCAGGCCTGTTTGCTGAATCCTCTTGGCTCTCTCTGTGTGTGCCCACACACAGAGCTCGCTGGCAGGCCGGGCGGCTGGCCGGCCGGCTGGCAGGGCGGGCGGACGGGCTGGGCTGGGCAGCCCGTGCCAACACAGCTGCCTATTGAGAGGCAGCGTTACGGACACAATGTGAGCGACAGACTTGCTGTATCAACAGCTCCCCCTTTTCTGCTGTTGTGGCCAGAAATAAGCCATAAATACCCCCCCTCTTCGTCTCTGGCCTCTAATGGCTCGACCCCTCCAAACACCGAGTGGCACAAAAGCAGTGGGACGCTACCACTTCCTTTCAGGCATACCAAGGTAAAAAATAAAAATAAGAAATTGTTCTGGACGACAGGGATCAATAATATTGGCTGGGCATTGGAGTTAGATTGTGTTACAACAACAATCCAGCTTTGGATTTATTCCTGGATAGAGATGGCTGGTGACTAGTTACATTTACTCAAGTTACTTTTTTGGAAAAAAAAAATATACCATTGGGAGTATTTTTACTACGCTGTACTTTTTTACTTTTACTTGAGGATTTTTATTATGAAGAATCGCTACTCTTGAGTAAATTTCTGGATCCTCTGCCCAGTATGAGCAACTTCACTGAATGGAGAACAAGCTGGTTTTAACCAAGTATAATTCACCAGATGCACACAGCTGCAGTTTCTGCTAAAACTTTTCCCCTTAAAGAAACTGATTAAGAAAACGTATCGTTTGCCTGATTGTATTATTTTCTTATTATGTCATTTATATGGACTATTTTCTTCTTTATCTGTAAGATACCAAAATTTCCAAACAAATTTATATTTTCGGGCTGCCTGATGACGTAATTTCAGTACTTGATTACCAAATGCTGTTTTACTCTTCAGTAATTTCGTGGATGGCTACATTTTACTTTTACTTGAGTAAAAATATGTTGAAGTCAGCCTACTCTTACCTGAGAACAATTGTTGAGTAATCTACCCACCTCTGCTCATAAAGGACAGTCAGCTAGAGGAGGAAACAGTTCCTGACAGAAAACTTCTCTCCCGATGCGTCCATATCTGTCGCTGTGTGACTGCTTTATGGATGCTGCTTTGTCTGTGTGTGTGCTGCTCCCAAACAGTGGAGGAGCAGTGGATCAGGAGGATGTCGGAGCAGCAGAGCGCCCCGGAGCAGCTTGCTGCTGGGAAGAGCCAGGGTGGAGCTGGAGCCGCGTATAAGGTAACGCAGCAGCTTTCTGCACACAGATATAATATAACTACTATTACCTCCAGTTGTTCTTTGACATCTACGAATAAAAATGAAGTACCCTGCAGTAACACGAAGTTCTTACCAAGTAGTTTTGGTCTAGTTTCTAGTACAAATATCTTGGTACACTTGAAATGAGACAAAACTAACTTAGTAGTAACGTTTTACCAAGATATCAGAGCTTGTTTTAAGTCAATAATACCTTCATATTGATGAAAAGGTTCTTGTTCCAGTGGCAGATTACTTTTTGTTATAAGTGGAATAATTTGCCAGTGGAACTAGTACTTTTTTTTTATTATTGACTTAAAACAAGCTTTACATCGCTGAAAAGTTACTTGTAGGTTGTTTTCTTTTTGTCTAACTTCAAGTGTGCTATTTGTACTAGAAACTGGACCAAAAATACTTGGTAAGAACTTTGCGTTTGTTCAGTGTAGCTTTAAAAAAAAGTCACCTAGATTGGAGATAATGCAGTGGATTTGGCACAGAGAGACAGACCTCTGAATGCACATTTCTGTCCAGGTGGTGGTGTTTGAGTTTGAAAATTTCCAGGGCTGTAAGGCGGAGTTTTCCACAGAGTGCAAAGATGTGACGGAGAAGGGACTGGAGAAGGTCGGCTCTTTGATCGTGGACTCAGGGCCGTGAGTAATGCTCCATCCAGTCCCCTTGAAAACCTCTTTGCTGTGTTATGGAGTCCAGTTGATGAAGTTAAACCCCGCCTTCCCACCCTCCACCCGTGTCTGTTGCTCAGCTGGGTGGGGTATGACCGACATGGGTTCACAGGAGAGCAGTTTGTTCTGGAAAAAGGCGAGTATCCACGCTGGGACACCTGGACCAACAGTCAGCGCAGCTTCTCCCTCCTGTCTCTAAGGCCGCTTAAAGTGGTGAGTGACGCGTTTCAGGTTTGTTGCGTGATTTTTCCTACCATACTGCACAGTGGCACAGTTGGTAGCACTGTTGCCTTGTAGCAGGAAGGTCCTGGGTTCGATTCCCGGCCCGGGGTCTTTCTGCATGGCGTTTGCATGTTCTCCCTGTGCATGGTGGGTTCTCTCCTGGTACTCCGGCTTCCTCCCACAGTCCAAAAACATGACTGTCAGGTTAATTGGTCTTTCTAAATTCTCCCTAGGTGTGAGTGTGCAGTGTATGCATGGTTGTTTGTCCTGTCTGTCTCTGTGTTGCCCTGCGACAGACTGGTGACCTCTCCAGGGTGACCCCGCCTCTCGCCCGAAACGTTAGCTGGAGATAGACACCAGCACCTCCCGACCCCATTAGGGACAAGGGTGTTAGGAAATGGATGGATGGAACAATGACTGCAGACATTTGTTTCTGCTGTTTAGGATAGCGCTGAACACAAGCTCCACCTCTATGAAAGCCCCGGCTTCACCGGCAGGAAGATGGAGATTGTTGATGATGATGTGCCCAGCTTGTGGGGCCACGGTTTTCAAGATCGGGTAGCGAGTGTCAAGGCTCTCAAAGGAACGTAAGTTTTTTCAGAATATCTTATAATAATAGCTTTATTTTTATTTGTCACTGATTTTAACCATTTTGTTGCAATAGATTGTAACTTAATGCCTCATCGGAGGGTGATGATGCCTAGCTGTTTTTCACTCCACCATTTAAAGCAGGGGTGCCACATGGGCCAAAATTGTTAGTTCAAGTGATTATATATATATATAAAACGTGTTCAAATAATTTTTCCTCCAGATTGCTTCTTATTCTGGGTTCGATTGAAAACCCCCCCGAAAGAATAATTAGTTTTTTTTCTGCTAAAATAAAAAACACTTGCTGTATTTAGCATTTGTTTTAATAAAACAGATTTGAGTCCACCAAAGTGTAGTTTAGAGTATAAGTCAATGAGTAAATGAGCCATATGCTAGCTGCTAATGAGCCGTATGCTAGCTGCTAATGAGCCATATGCTAGCTGCTAATGAGCCATATGCTAGCTGCTAATGAGCCATATGCTAGCTGCTCTTGGTTTATTTGCTTATTATGTTGCTAGCAAGCAAGGAGCTAGCAAGCGAACTAGCTAGCAAGCAAGTATTAGCAGCTTGTTACAATAGCTTTAATGACCCTGAGTTGTAGAGCGCAGTGAATGAAGATGTCTGCGCCCTATCAGGCAAACTTTTGCCTGATAGAAAGTAGAATATATGCGATTATATAGTCCTGCCATTACCAAATTTATGACCTATGATTAACATATTTGAGGCCAACTTATACCATCTTTAATGAATTTAAGACATGTTAAGTCCCTGATTTTAGATGACTAAATTTACGAGTTTTTAAGAATTTTAAGGATGCCTCCCTACCAAAGAGCCCAAGGACCGGCTCCTGTCTGAGGTGTTTCCAGGAGCGAACCCCAGCGTGACTCCTTCTGTCTTCATCCAGGTGGGTGGGCTACATGTACCCAGGCTACAGGGGCCGCCAGTACATCTTCGAACGAGGAGACTTCAAGCACTGGAACGACTGGGAGGCCCCCTCTCCTCTGATCCAATCTGTCCGACGTGTGCGGGACATGCAGTGGCACAAGAGAGGATGTTTCATCATTCCTGACCCCGACCCCGCTCCTGCCCCTGCTCCCGGCCCAGACCCTGATCCGGCTCCTGCTCCGGCTCCGGCTCCTCCTGCCCCTCCCGCAACAGCCGGGGCCAGCTGAGCGGGACCCTCACCTGCCCTCTCAAACTCCAGCTCTGCCCCAAAGTGCCGGCCCTCTGCCCTCACCTAACCATGGCGAATGCTTCTTGTAGCCAGTCATGAGTGCCATGTGTGATTCAGTGGCAAATAAAGGCTGTTTGACCTGAAATCTGTTGGTGATGTTATAATTGTGTTGCAAGTTGGACATTTTCTTTCCTAAGATTTGCAAAAAAAAAAAAAAAAATCCAGAACATAAATGTAAAATTGGCCTCTATTTAAAAGTAATTTATACTGTAAATTTGGAGATTTTTTTCTTTTTCCATGAAATAAACCACAGTTACGTTTCAACTATATTTGCTTTTTAGCCCCATGTGCTTCTTTTGGTGACTGTTTTCCTATTTTAGCCTGATGCATCAGATCTCATCCAGTCTTAGAAGCACATGACTGATTCAGTGAATATGTGGATATGCAGCAACGGAAATGATGTCACGCTGCATGTATGCTTGCTATTAAAATAGATTGCACCATTTTCCCCGCCATAGGCGTCATTGTTCATTTTAAAGTAAATGACTCTCAGAAGAAACTCGATATTTACATAAAACGTGACAATGTGAACGAACGCGACCGTTTTATTCCTCACTGTCGACAATTAATCGGACTAACCCTTTCTTGTTTTAAGTCAGCTAGGAATACCAAACTTACTTATATTTTATAAAAACCAGAATGATTAGCATTTCTAATATGTTTATTCTTAAATTTATATAAACTAGAATTAATACGCCTTTTGGGAAAACCCAAATCTTGACGTCCATATTTTGTAAGTGTCTGATTAATTAGAGATTCATTTAAAAAAAAATGAAGGCTTGCATGCACAAGTTAGGATTTATTGTGGTTTTTATATTATATGCATATGGGTCATAATTATACGTACAGGCTCAAATATAAACATCCACTGCCACCCATATAGCATTTTTCAGCTTTTGCTTTACTGTCACACTTAAATGTTTCAGATCATCAAACAATTTTTCAATTAATCATAGTTGAGTAAATATAATAGGTGATGTGTTAATTTATTGATGGGGAAAAAGGCTATTTAAACCAGTCTGGCCCTTTGTGGAACATCAACTAATCTCCTTTTAAAATCACGAATTAACTGGAGTTAAAAAGTGGTGGATTTTTTAAAATCTGAGTTTATTCACTCGTCACACTTAGACTAAATTACTATCAGATCTTGACTCCTAGCAACATGAAGAAAGCCGAAACATCTCAGAAAGCATCCCATAATGCTCCAGTCTAAATTCAAGAGTGGATAGAAAACTGGATCGTTGCAGATTGTGGTCATCGACTGTCCAGGCCACTTTGTGATTTGTTCCAGCACATTTGGGTTTCGCTACAGGACAATGATACTATAACAAGTCTCCATTTCAATGTCCCAAAAATAAAAATATTAATATTTTGAAGAGGCCTAGTCGTAGCCTGGACTTAAATCTGATGTGAATTCTGCAAGGAAGAAGTGATATAAAAAAACTCATGGCCAGTTTTCTCAAATGCTTGGAGGAAGTTGTTGCCACCAATGATGGCACAATCAATTGTTAGTTAGGGGCAATTGCTTATTTTCTTTTTTACATAGTTGGTTTGTATAGGTTTTTTTCCTCTCATAAATTTAAATGCAGCAAAGAAGCAGAAACAGAATTAACCTGGCTGTGTCAACAGTCTGCAGTCATGACAGGATTATGCCTCCGTAGTTTTAGCTCAACATACCAACAAATTTTCTTTCGCCTGAAGGTAACGCTTGTGACAGATGGTTGAAAACTGGTGAAAGTTGACTGTTCTGTGTTTGGACGGTAGTTGTTAACACTCGTGAAAAATTGGCATTAGAATAGACAAACCAAGCAAAGGTCATAGGTTTCACAGTGGCCTGACCTTCATCTCATTGAAAACAGATGGATAAGCTGCGCCTAAAACCCAGGTCTGTCTAACAAAACCAGCTTAAATTAGCTCTAAAAGTTCTGCCTTGATGAACGGCAACATTTGAAGAGACATTAACAAAATACAGACGATGCTGTCGGTATATGCATAAAGAGGTCCGGCGCAATTCATCAGCTCTTTTGAGTACGATCTTTTTTAATTTTCTTGTTTATATCCTCTTTTTTTCTATTTTTAGTCAAATTTCTCTTTAAAACATGTTCCCTTTCATTCTGTAAAGTTTTTACTGTAGTCTAAATTCAGATGTCACTGTAGCTGCAAATCACAGAACTACTTGAGGTCATACAAACAATTGTAATAATTTTATGATTGTCAAGAAAATTAAAAATAAATCAGCCAGAAATAAAAGTTGTGACTGCTGAAATTCTGAAGATTTATTTTTGGTTTGCTTCAGCTTCGTCATCCGCAGCGATCTTCGTCACGACTTTGTGGTCACCAGATTCAAACATGCTGTAATCTTTTCCAACCTAAATGCAAATGAAGTGTTTAAAGGGACTATACCAAAATCTGTCAAAAGTCCTCATGCGAGCTGATTATCTTGACTCTTGTACCTGTTGTGATGTCATTGATCACAATAAACGCGCAGCAGAATTCCCAGTGTTTTCCTTTTAAAAACGTTACGTCTTGTGAAGTCTTGGAGCGGAAATCTATGCCATCATACCTACCTGGGTTTCTGTTTCTGTATTAGATTGTTGGTGAAATAAAAATGCATAAAGTAGATTATAACAAAAAATAAGGTAAAGGTGTATCGAGAGTTACGACAAACACTCAGATGACGTGTTTTTGGTTTTTTTGTAGTTAAAATTAAACAATGAAGGAATCTGAGAGAACATTCATCTTGCTCACCTGTTTCCAGACAAGATTAAAATTGGATACCCATTTTCTTTTTTCTTTTCAGTTTATTTTATTTTTATAACAAATCATAAGAGGCGCACAACTTCAGATATCTGTTTCCACTGCGTTCCCCCTGAGCTTGAACCTCCACAGCGCAGTAAAACCCGTCTTTTCCTATCTTTCTCCCGCTCATTGTGGCTGTGGGACTCTTGGCACTGTTTGTGCTGAATCATGTGGATATCAAACAATGACTGGCTGGACAAAACTGACAAGTAATGAAATAACTTTGTGGGAGGATGACCCTCTGGGGTTGGGTGGGGTGGGTTGGAGCTGCAGTGTGAGGGTGGGGGTGGTATACAGTGACCCCCTCGTTTTAGTCCGGTTGGCCTATGGCAGGCCGATCTGCTGGCTGGCTCGGCCGCTTTGGGTTCTGTTGGCAGAGTTTCCCCCCCTGGACGTTCAGTATATATTGAGCTCCCCGTGCCGACCCAAACACACTGGCACCAACAGGTACTGGTAAGGGGTTTGTTCTTATCATGCTCATTTTTATTTATCACAACTATTTACAATTGATACTGTCTATAGCTATATGTCCAGTGTTTTTTTCTTTCTTTTTTTTTTTTTTACATATTTTATACAAAATATGCCTAAAAAGATTTGTTTGCATTTTAAACGTGAAAAAAAAAAATATCAGTATGGACTAGAATTGGTTGCGTTATAACACTGTTAGTGTTTCCTTTCAGGTTTATCCTTGCCAATCTGTTCACTATGGCCACAGATCACCAGATCCCTGCATCCAAGCAGCAGCAGCCAGGCAGCAGTGCGTTTAAGGTGAGAGGAATGGATGTACAACCAGCACTGCAAAACAAACACAACGTCTTACCAAGTATTTTTGATCTAGTTTCTGGTGAAAATAGCTTAGTGCACTTGAAATGTGACAAAAGTAGCTTACAAGTAACTTTTCAGCAAGATAGAGGAGCTTGTTTTAAGTCAATAGTTCCTTAATGTTGATGAAAAAGTACAAGTTCTACTTTTATTTTGGCGCATTCGATGCACAGCTCGTCATCTACGAGCAGGAAAACTTCCAGGGCCGCTGCCATGAGCTGACTGGGCCCTGTAACAACCTCCAGGAAGCAGGCGTGGAGAAAGTGGGCTCCATACTGGTGCTGTGTGGACCGTGAGTGTGTTTCAGAGGCCTGCAGGAAAAACAATTAGAGCGCAACAGACAAAACGGAGGACTGACGTGTGGCTGCGTCTCTTTCCTCCGTCCTGTCAGATGGGTGGGATACGAGCAGGCCAGCTGCAAGGGGGAGCAGTATGTGTTTGAGAAGGGGGAGTATCCTCGCTGGGATTCCTGGACCAACAGCAGGCGAAGCGACACCATTGTTGCATTCCGCCCAATTAAAGTGGTGAGAGAACACAGAACGCATTTTTAGTTCACCCCATCATCATCAGCATCATCAGCCAGCTGCCTAGCATGATGCTAGACTGTATTGGCTGATTTCTCTCTCTCTCTCCCTCCCAGGACAGCCAGGAGCACAAGATTGTCCTTTACGAAAACCCAAGCTTTGCAGGGAAGAAGATAGAAATCATAGATGACGATGTTCCCAGCTTCCACGCTCATGGCTACCAGGAGAAGGTGTCCTCTGTCCGGGTCCAGAGCGGCACGTAAGTTTCTATTCCAGACAGATGATGATGATGATGAGTGATTTGGCAAAAAAAAGAAATAAAAATCGGAATAGTTTCACCTCTGACATGCAATTTCCTCCTCATGCCCCAGCTGGGTTGGCTATCAGTATCCAGGTTACAGAGGCTTTCAGTACCTGTTTGAAAAGGGGGAGTATAAAGACAGCGGCGAGTTCGGAGCTCAGATTCCCCAGATCCAGTCAGTTCGGCGCATCAGAGACATGCAGTGGCATCAGAGGGGCGCTTTTCACCCCGTCAACTAAGCTTGTGACTCTTCCCTGTTGTGATTTCTGTCTCTGAAAGCCTTGACCCCCATCTAGCCACAGCATCTTTGAATTTCAGCTACACCATTCAGCATTTATTATCTACTGCAGCTGTTGTAGCCGTGGCATTCTTTGGAGCAAACTAATAAATCCTCATTGCTTAACATTTCCCCCTGGTGATGTGTTTTATTCCCACTCTGTAACATACGAGTTAGTTTCATCTGCGAATTTGAAGAGAAACATCTCAAGTATGCACAACGCCTTGCAAAAGTATTCAGGCCTTTTGAGCTTGTTGACATTGTGTCTCTTTGCAACCACAAACTTCAGTCTAGTTTGTTGAGATTTTATGTGAAAGACCAATATAAAGGAGAAACATAAATCTGAAGAGTGCCTTCATCTGATGAGACCTTATACAACAACCGAGTGTCTTCAGTCAGAGGCTTCATTAGAAACGTTGTATTAGAGACTGCTACAGGAGATCCTTCCTGCCCACAGCCATTACCATCTACAATTCTTTGAAGATAACATGAATTATAGCAACATTTAATTTCCATTTGAGATTGATAAAGTTTTTTTTTTTTTTAACTGAAGCTATGAATTTACATACACTGTATAAAAAAAGAGGTATAATAATGTTTTCTCACTTTCTCTTACAAGCCATAGTAATATCATTGTATATAAACCTCTGGCTTTTGGTTAAAAAAAGTAAATCTAAACACAAGGTTTTGAATTCATGCTGGTAACCACTGATGTGTAGTGATAACCTCCCGCCGACAGGAGGCGCTGCAGGGCTTTTCGCCCCCCGCTTGCTTGAGTCAGGAGAAACATGGTGTAGCTGCGTTACGACATGCGGCTCTTTTCGTTTGACAAAAAGCGTTTGTGATAAGATAAACGTGGGTTTCATGACGTGTTTCTGGTGCTCTTGGTTTCCACGTCTCTTGTTCAAATCTCGTCTTACAGGAACTGTCGGTATGCTAAAGTTACATCTTTAAAACTTAGCTAGCTGGCGACAGGTTCGTGAAATGTCTTTCTGGGATTCATGCTGGCCGTTTTCTTCCGTTTTGGTTTTAGATCGGGCTTTAAAATACACAGAACCATTATTGTTAGCGCTGCTCTGAACACGTCTCTTCCTCCAGTCTTTATTGCTGTAAAATGTGTCTTGTTTAATGAGCTAACAGCAGTTTAGCCCCGCGAGGTTCTGCCATTCATTACACATCAAAACTTCAAGCTGCTGGGTGAGTTTGTCCATTTTACATCTCGATACGTTGGACAATCCATTCCTGAAACGCAGTATTATGAGATGAGATGCACTGCATTCTGCCACTGATGATGTCCTGCAGTAAATAAAGCGTTTTTCTTTTCAGAATGTAGGTTCTTTAAGAACTACATGAATCCAGTGTTCAGATGTTTCTATAATATACCGAAGATCTGTATTAACTTGTTACATGTTCCAGAGAAACACGTTAATGTGATATTTTAAGGAGTCTTCTCACTGCTTGCCTGCGTGCTGCCCTTCCTGAGCTCTGCACTGGTGGCTGCCCAGCCACTTAGTCCAATCCTCCTCTTTCTTGGGCGCGTTGAAAAAAACGCTTCACAACTTCCTTCCTCGAAGATTTTAATACATAATTGATTTGTGATCTTAGTGGCAGCTATATTCGTTCTTTAAAAGCAAAGCAAAAATGACAACATATGGTTTTTTTTGGAGGTTGCCGTGGTTGAAAGTAGGAGGATTTTTAGCTATGCTCCCTTTTTAAATCAACTATTCTGCTCTTCCAGTTTAAATAAATGAAAGAGGAAAACCACTTTCTGTGTCCTCGTAAGTTAAGTTTCTTCCTTTCTCGTCTCTTAAACCAAATTTGTCAATCTTTCCGCAGCCAAGATGCCTGTCCTGTGCAGCAGCTGCTCCGAGAAGCGCGCTGTGCTGAAACGTCCGAAAACCGGCCACTCTTTGTGTAAGGCGTGCTTCTTCTGGGCATTTGAGGAGGAGGTGCATCGGACCATTGTGGCGGCAAAGCTCTTCAGACCCGGGGAGACCGTCGGCATCGCCGCTTCGGGTGGGAAGGACTCCACGGTGCTCGCACACGTCATGAAGCTTCTGAACGAGAGGCACAGCTACGGGCTCAAACTCATGCTCATATCCGTGGATGAGGGAATCACCGGTTACCGAGACGACTCCTTGGAGACGGTGAAGAGAAACCAACAACAGTACGAACTGCCGCTGAAGATCGTCTCGTACGAGGAGCTGTACGGCTGGACGATGGACGCCATAGTGAAGCAGGTGGGACTGAAAAACAACTGCACCTTCTGCGGGGTGTTCAGGAGACAGGCGCTGGACCGGGGAGCCGTCATGCTGAAAGTGGACAAGATTTGTACAGGTAATCTGGATCAGTGGGGCCATTTACTATGAGTGGCTTGATCCTTAAAAAAGTAATGTATCTAAAATCAAGGCCTTAAAATGTCTTGAATTCATTTTTTGAAAGTAAATACTTTAATCACAGGTCTTAAATTTTGTCGTGGCAGGACTATATAATCTCATATGAAAGCTTTTTTTTCTAGCAGGACCATTAGACAAAAGTACATTCTAATACAACCTTGCTTGTTAGCAATTTTATTACCTTTTGGCTAGGCACATTCTGTGCAATAAAAACTAACTTTTAAGCTTGAAATTTGTGTTTTTCCTATTCTTGATTGTAGTACAGCAGGATAGCCCATCCATCCCCTATTTTTATAGTTGTTCATTTATTTGTATGCATTTTTTTGTACATATTTAATTCAAGGTGGCATTAAAAAGGTCTTAAATGTATATTGGTGAAACTTGATACCTTGTAAATAATTATAGATTGCCTGAATTTCTAAAAGGAACTGTAAGCAATGAACACTATCTTGTCTTTAAATAACGCTATGCACTTTCTTTTTCTTCTCAGGTCACAATGCCGATGACGTGGCAGAAACGGTTTTAATGAACATCTTGCGTGGGGACATAGCTCGTCTACGTCGCTGCACCGCCATCTCCACAGCCAGCGAGGGCGACGGGGTCGTGCCTCGCTGCAAACCCCTCAAATATGCCTACGAGAAAGAGATCGTCCTGTACGCCTACTTTAAGAAACTGGACTACTTTTCGACAGAGTGCATATACTCCCCAAACGCCTATCGAGGCTACGCAAGGACCTTCCTCAAGGACCTGGAGAGTATACGGCCCAGCTCAATAATGGACGTCATCCACTCCGGGGAGAACCTGTCTGTTCGCGAGGGGGTGAAGATGCCGGTCCAGGGGACCTGCAGCCGTTGCGGCTACATCTCCAGCCAGGCGCTCTGCAAGTCGTGCGTGCTGCTGGAGGGCCTGAATCGCGGTCTGCCTAAGCTGGGCATAGGGAAGCACCACCGCCTGCATGAGAAGATCCTCTCCCAGCAGCCTCTCACAGAGCACGAGGAGAGAAAGCTCAAATCAGTAGACTTTTGATGGTATCCATGTATTTATCTAAAGAGTGTTGAATGCACTTTTTTTTTAATCAGAGGTATGAAATTATATTGAAATAAATTTTCATTGCAGAAATTAGGTATTATTTGGATTTTTTTAAGTCGTCGGTATATTTTCCCAGAATTTCCAGAAATTTGATTAATTTTCAAGTCTGTGAGCTTTACAACTTTTAAAAGTTTTTCATTATAATTTCACTTTATCAAAATGCTTCAGTTTTTTTTTTTACATTCTATACATTTTTAATGACGGATCATCTTACAGGGTACTTCAAGTGGATCGGAACTGTTTTGCACTCTGCTGGTTTGTGTTTGGCTATTTGGAGATCTCAGCCCCTGAATATTTTCTACCGACCATGCATCATTTCATACTCGCTTTGACAACTGGTAGTTTAAATAATCTGTGACATTTGAGCGTTCTGACTCTCGTGAGAAATCATGAAAAGCTTAACCATAAAGAAAAATAACATGATAACCACTGGTTTAAGGAAATGGAAGAATGGGACAAACTGATCCAGAGATGTTTTATAAACTATAATAAATTATTTTCTTGATCCACACGATTTATTCTGCTTGTGTGATATTGGCATGAATTCAGGATTTATAAAATCTCTATTTTATGTTCCATGAAAACCAAAAATAAAATAAAAGCAATGCATGTAAACATTACACTTCACATCTACATAAATTTTTACATATAAAGTTCCTTAATAAGCTAAAAAAGACGGAAAAAATTAATTTGTTCTGCACTTATATATCTTGGAAGCATCCCACAGAGCCAGTGTGGGATGATCAGAAATGTCATAGAGATTAAAGGTCTGTAGAGACTGCATCTGGAATCAGAAACCAGCACTGGAAGTTCTGTAATGTTACTAAACTTTCTGAACATCTACTCACCTTTTCCTCTCACTTCATTAAAGTCAGACGACGGTCCTCTGTGCTCTCATCTCGAATCTTCAATCAGCCTAATGTCTACAGAAGCAGCATCACATGCCATTTGAGTCTCTGTCTTGCGCAAGAACACTTTGAGGTGAAAACCACAGAAGCTATTACTTCTGGAGAGTTTCTGGATCAAGCCACAAACTGATGGATTTGTGAATGTCCAAAGTCACGTTGGGGAAACCAAAGCTTCTGTATTCCTCACATCTTCATCCTGTCGTCCTTGAAGATTCCAATTCATCCCCAGCAGCAGTGTCTCTATCGCTATAGTTTTTATTTTGTCACCATAAACGCTGTCGGACTCTCTACGGATTTTAAATATGTCATGGGTTCTTCTCACTCTGGAGAATAAAATTTATCTTGCACAGCATTGTCTCAATCTTTCAACACTTTAATTTGTCCCCAGCAACATCGTCTCACTCCTAAGAAATTCTCATTTTACCACCATTAGTCAGTCCTTGCAGATTTCATTCACCTNCTTCTTACTCATTTAACGGCAACATTATTTTAACCTCCATACATCACGAGTCTCAGTGTCTTGCTCAAGGACACTTTGATATGTTCACTGCAGTCATTCTCCTGCTGTTGTTAGTTTAACATTTTCCTTGTCTTTGGCTTTGTTTTTGGTCTCATTCTTTTTTGGTAAAATCTTTTTTCCACTGCTTGCCTCTGTCTCCTTTGATATTCAATATTCATTTATTTGATTATTTCTTGTTGACTTACATGCGCCACAACACTCACTTTTTACATTTTGTAACATAGTGCCTCATCCTTTGCCCATATGACAGCAGAAAAATTCTTTAAGATTTAAAAACTAAAATCCAGCAGCGGTGCAGCAAAAATTCCTGGCACAAGGCGCAACCAAAGGCATCACCAGTCCTGCCAAACTCCTTAACATCTAAAAGACAAAATCCAGCAGCGGTGCAAAGAACAGCCCTGGCTCAAGATGCTACCGAGAGCATCAGCAGTCCTGCTAGACTCTTTAACATCTAAAAAACAAAATCCAACAAGGGTGTAAAGAAAAGCTCCAGTGCAAGACGCTACTGAGGGCATCACCAATCTTGCTAGAAAGCCATTAGCTTTAAGAAAAATCAATAAAGCAAGGATCTCCATATGTCTCTGTTTCCTTGTGGGGAATTAGTCCTTCACCCCTCAGAGATCACAACTAATCAGAGTCACTCGATAAAGTGTAATGAGGCCTGAACCAGGAGCGTCAGAAGCTCTCTGCACCTCTCAGGCCGCCTGGGTCAAGGCCAGATGTTGAAGGCATTGGTTCCTCAAAGTCCTCTTCACTGTGTGCTGGTGCTGAGACGTTGATTTCATGGACTGAGGGAAGAAGCCATTCAGGGGACTGTTCATTTCCAAGGACCTTCTTGCACCGCATCATCTTGGCAGGTTGCTCATCCTCAACACCTCCCTTCCTTTTTCTCTTTCTTGGGATGCAGGGGGAAGACGTTGGGGGAGCCGGTTCCTCAGCAAAGCTTCCTTGGTGACACGGGGAGTCTTCTGGTTGCAAAATAGCTTCGTCTTGCAGGTCTAGGCCACATGAGATGCTGAAGGTGGAAGGACGTACCTAAGTACTATGTTGAAGTCTTGTCATCATCTCTCAGAGAAAAACTGAAACTGAAGCTTCTTAGCGTAAACGTACAAACGGAAGGCTAACAAAAGGGTCATGTATGTCTCGCTTTTTGACTTGACTTGAACTATTGAACTTTTCAAGGACATTCTTTTATTTTTGAGACACATCTGTAACTTGGCTTTTCTCCTGTTTGGCTTCAAACATGTAGTTTTGGCCATTGGGCGCCAGATGTCGCTCTTTACAGCACGCAGGCGCTCTGTGTGAGCTACACGTGAACACGCTGCTGCGCGCTCACGAGTCCCTATCCTGACTGAACTTGTGGAGCAGGAGCGGAGAAGTTTGAAGAGCCAGATTCAGACTTCGTAAACCGTCGATAAGGTCTCTAGACAGAACACTCAGGCCGGACACAATCAGGCAGTCACCATGGACGATCTGGGTAAGTTGCACAGCTTGCTTTTGGAAAGCGGAGTGTTTTCTTTTTTTTTCTATGAAGAGAAACGGGCAGCAGGGTGGAGGAGTCAGTTACGTTTCGTCGAGATTTTGTGTCTAAAACAGTATTTCTGATTAACTGTAGTTTATTCTTTCTCTCTGGAAAAGCGGGTTAATATCAGACAGAAATGTTACCACGCCCTGCGGGAAAAAGAAATAGTCGTTTGACACTTTATAAC
This sequence comes from Alfaro cultratus, assembly GCA_903066825.1. NCBI lineage: Eukaryota > Metazoa > Chordata > Actinopteri > Cyprinodontiformes > Poeciliidae > Alfaro > Alfaro cultratus. The sequence goes on along the minus strand of CAEFZX010011513.1, from coordinate 23,485 downwards.
TCGCTCCTATTGGTTTATTAAAAGCATCGCAGTAAGTTAGCGACTGGACATCGTTAGCCGTTAACCACCGCCTCCGTTTGAACTCTGCCTCGCGCTCATGTTGCCTCTGATAGTGACTCGCCGCCGCTACACCATGAATCTGAGCCACTTTTGACCCAATGTATCGCTCCAAAGGGAGGAGATGTTCAGCTGTCTTGTTGTTGTCGAGCTTTAACGTGAACTCCTCCGCTCTTGCCCCAGGCTACTCATTCCAACTTTGAAGTGGTGGAGTCAACAGGCCTCTGTATTTAGACTGCTCAGGCAGCACAATGTGGGTCCAGCCCTCATTCTGGCTGCTTAAAACCACTGGGATAGAGCAGATATTACTGGAAACACAAAACATAACCACTGACCCACTGAAATACTTGATTTTTAAATTAGAAATCTGGACATTTTGGTTGTGGGGAAAATCAAACAATTGTTTGTTGTTTTTGTTCCCCAATTTTGTCTGATTGCTTGGGTATTGAAAACACCCACAGTTTTAGTTTTCTGTGAGGTGACTGGTACAGACACTTTTCCTGTCTATGCGTTCATTACACGGGCTGGAAAATCAATTTAAATGAGCTCAATGGTGTTGGGAATATTTCTACATCTTGACATCCATCCATCCAACATTTTTTAACTCACGCTTTGAAAATTGACAAAAGTAAGACATGCTCGGTACACCACAAACTGTCTTATCTCCTTCCACTTGCAATTTTCATATATGTCAACTATATCTGCTCAGTATATTCACTTCATGCTAAACTTCTGCATCTGTGAAGTTTTTTTTCTTCCTTTTCTGACCTCTCAAAGAGGGAGCTTTAGTTAAATGGATTTGGTAATTGTTTAAGTAGAGAGATGATGGCTCACATTTTAGCATTTGGCCTGCTGTGAGAATACCTCCAGGCCACATTGGATGCTCTTGCTGCTGTAGTCTGCTGAAAGGAGGTATTGTTGACTGAGTGGGAGCTTACGGCCCCTCTGAACAGCTTGCTGAAGACAGAAAGGGGAGGGCGAGGCTGCTGAGGAATTTCGAGCATCATTCTCTTTCGGGGTCCAAGGCCAAATACTCGCGAGGTCATGACTTACCTCTCGCCGCACCTCTCCTGCTCCGGCGGCGACGCAGTTGGTGTCCGTCTGTCCACCTGAAATCTTCCAACCCCTTGTTAAAAACATTGAGCTTTGACATCCGGTAGAGCAAAAGTCACAAAGTGTAGATTAAATGACTCTTAAGTATCTCACAGTGGTAGTCTTAAGTTTCTTAATCCCTCATTGAGTATGCAAGAACAACACACTTCATTGCGGACCTTTAACCAAAAAAGCTAGAGCATTGGTTAGTAAAAGCTCATGTGAATCAAGAAAGAAACTTGATCATGTTTTAACCCTTTTTTTTTTTGTTGTTGTTTTTCTTGTGCGATTTATGTGATCATCGCTGCTGGAAGAAGCAGGGTGAGCCCTCCCTCGCTGACTCTGAGTCAGAAATTTCCAGTGAAATTCTCCAATCAGCCTTTTTACAATGTAGGCCAGGTGGCAACCAGGCCTAGCTTCATTTTCAGCGCGCATGTGGCCCTGTGGGACGAGTCCTCGCCCAGATGTGGACCATAGAGCATCATGTGTCAAAGTGCTCTGTCTGCTGTTTTCTGTTTTAAATGAAATCAGTTTGGTTTCTATTTCTTTTTTTCTTTTCTGAAACTGTGAACTGCTGAACTTTTACGCAGGCTTATCAGAAAGTAGAAGTAGGCCTGTTGCAATAAATCAATTCATTTCATGATAAATTGAAACAAACTCAATAATTTCAATTTGCATGATTTATCATTTTCTCTTTTTCTCTCTCTTTCTAACAAAAACTGTATGACAAAAGTCTCCAGTCTGGTGCTTTGGTCTTTACCAGCCCTTTTTCTGGAGGACAATTTTTTCATAATTCATTTTATTTATTGTTTCTGTAGTTTTGTTTATCTATTTTGGATATTTAAAATGGCTTCCAGTTCCAGTATTAAATCTTCATTAGAGTTTAACGTTTATCGATCTTTGAAAATTAGTTTTTGTGTTATGATGCCATTCCCATTGAGTTACTTTAAAATGGTCTCAAAACAACAATATTATCGTTTATCGCAATAACTTCTGGGACAATTTCTTGAAATGACCTGGTGAATTCAGTCTTCCAACATTAGTGCATCTTTCCAGTGTTGACGTTCTAGAGAATGTGCTGGAAATTTGGTCCAGACTTCACAGTGGGGGGTTTTATTTTATTTTTTCTGCTGGAGGTTTGTTGCCTCAGCGTGAAGCACAGGTTAGTGTGAAAGAGAGCCAGGACAGGGTGTGGAAAAATGACAAAAAATGGTGGATGAAGTTTTCAGGTTTTTGTCAGTAATGTGGACAAGAGGACAAAACTGATTTAACACAAAGAAAGGGTCATTTGTTGCATTAAGGGAAGTTTTTTGGGGGAGAAAAAGTCTTGCGGTACCATCTCTGATTATAAACAAAGTAAAAGTTTCTTCTTACTTAAGCTAACAAGTAGCACTAAACTTCCCCAATGCATGACGTAGGTACAAAGCGGTAGTCATTCCTACTGTTTTACTCCTTTGTTTCCGTCTTAATTTTTAGCTGAGGAGCCGACGCCGTGTTTAGGAACAGTTTTCCTCTAATCTGATTCGGGAGATTTTCTGGGAACACAGCAGGTAACAAATGAGAGGGGAATTCCTCAGGCACCTTTTCCAGACCTATTGAAGCACGAATAGATCTGTGTGTAAACCGAAGCACATAGCAACACCTTAATGCATCTGTAAACACGGCGGGCCTGTAACCTTAGCTGTTGGAGGACCTGTTGATCGCCTGGCAGACAGAGAGTCTTTTTTTAAAATCTATTATAAAACCCTAAGAAGACTTGGTTGGGTGTTGAGATCATGACGCTGCATATTTAAACCATTTGCACTACATGCTGAAAATCTTTAAAGGTGTTTTAGCGGTGAGTCAGCAGTGCAGAGTTAGTGTTAGCAAACTAGCCATCATCACCCTGTGAAAAGCTGGCGGGTTAGAGCATGCCATGCTTAACCAGTGGGCTCGTCTGCAAAGCTGGAAAGAAGCCCCCCGACTGTAAATCAGGCTCGTCCCTGATCCACACCCATCCTGTTGTAGGTCTGGGGTAGAGAGCTGCGTGACTGACCTCATCGCTTAGGCAACTGAGCTTGTCTCACATCCTCAGGAAACAGTGAAGGAAAACAATGAGCGGACTCAGAGCTGGAGGCCGTCGAACGCTGTTGGAGGGGGCAGCAGCCGGCCTACAGTCTGTGAACCGGGTGCCAGAACAGCCTTTCCTCTGTTAATTGCTGTTGTACCATACTGTTGTTCCAGTTGTAGATCCTTTCAGTCGCTTCCTGTTTCTTTTTCCAGTTAACATGACTCAGATCTTGGCTCAAGACAGGCATTGACTGATATCAGGTTAATAAGGCTGATATTTAGTGTTTTTATTTTTTTATGCGTATGTGTTCACAAAAGAAATCAGTACGTCACTCTGAAGCCTTAAAAACTTCAAGATCTCTGAATTTCTACAAATTGTCAATACATGCCACATTAAGCTTGGATTTTCTTGTGAAAAAAATATCTTCGCTTAATAAACAGAGGTTTTGTCTTCTTTTTTCTTGCATGAAGTATGCAGCTGGGAGCTGTATAAAGAAAGGAAAAGAAAACACAAACTTTTTCATTTTACAACTTAAAAAGGTGTAAAAGGATTTGGTTTTCATTCGTTTCGTTTCTTTTAAATTTTGTTAATCCCGGAAGCCCTATCTGACCTATTGACGTGTTGGAGAAGAGACCTGATCCCGAACCTGGGCTTCTCCAACAATCATGATGGACTCCATATCTGCACTCGGGACCAAACCTGCTCACCAAATTTCAGATCTGTTTCTTTCCCCATCCAGTTCATCAAACACTTAGAGTCTACATGCTCCACTTCCCCAGAAGGATCATCTGCTTAAGCTTTCTAGTCCAAACTTTCCTCCCTCTCTGTTGAGACGCTGTTCTGATTAGGATCTTAAGCTGATCCACTCTCCTGAAAGAACGGAGGGTCGGCAGGCAGAACCTGCAGAGAACTTGTCAGCTGGTTATGTGTCCCTGTTAGATTAATTGGTTATTCTAAATACAGTGAATGGATGAATATTTATCAGTCCTTCCAGGATTTCACCATTGTTTTTATGATAATTTTTTTTGCTTTCAAAATCACACATTTTGCAGTGCTACTTTGGAAATATTTGCAAGGAATTTTGTTAAAAATCAACATATAGAGGAAAACGATAAGGAAAAAGTAACAGACGGGCACAAATATTTCTATTCTTTAAAGAATTTAAATAGCTACTCACTCAAACTAAAATGTTTTTGACAATTTTTGCAGAACGTTTGGAATAAAGTCACAATTACCCAGCATTAGAGGAAAAAAACAAACTTTTTTGTGTGAAATTGGAAAAAACTGGAGGGACTGATTTATTCAGTTATCTGAGCTAATTGAGCAAATTTTAGCTAAATTAATGACATTCACATGGAGGTTGGAGTGACCACATCCATGTGAATAAATAAATTCAACTTCTTTTTTTTTTGTCAAAAGTTTCAAATGACTTTCTACGCCTTTCATCCTCACTATATTAAATCGTTTTGGCAGTAGTTAGCAGAACATTTGTAATACGCTAAATATCCCATATGTCTAACAGTTGTCAACGCAATCATAGATAAAATTGTTGCCTGGAACAAATATTATTGAAAGAACGAATGTGCTTTTAACAAGCGCTTGCATGCCGTAAATGACGAGATGGCCGTTCTCTGACAGTTTGCAGACAGCCCAGATGGCTCCTCGTTGACATACGGTTTTCATCCACGCTTTGGCTCTGACTGTCCTCGGTGACCGAGTGCTGCATCAGTCGTTAGACTTTCCCTTGTGATCTGATTTACTGTTCTGTGGGGAAGCACTTTTATTTTGGTCCAGCAATCTTTCAAAGGGAGTGTCATCTTTCTTACATGACTCTGCTTGGCAGGGTATTTTTAGCTAGCAATCGCTAAATGATGCCTCTGTCTCACTGATTGTATGCCATTACTAACTTTCATCCATTCAGCCATTGTCTGTTTGGGATTTTCTTTCTTAAACTGCACGGTAAAAAAAAATAGTTAGCCATCTTTAATCTTTAAAGTTAGATTCTCTGTCGAGTCCATCATCTTTTTGATGTCATTTCTCTCTTTGGCATCTCCCATACCGCCGCCTCACTCCGGCCCCTGCTTTTCTTGTTTGTTATAAATATATCACGTTGGGTTGGCTTGATAGGATAGGATAGGGTTTCCGTTTGGGACCGGAGACAGTTCTGCTCTTTTTTGCTCCCTGGGTATAAACAGGTGAGCTGTGTTCCCTGATGACCTTTCACCATTGCCCACATGTTCATGAAAAAGATCGAAGTGCTCTGGTTTCATCCGTGCTTGCAGTGACTCTCCACTGTGTGGTGAAGGGGAGTAAAAACACAGGCATCTCCCTTATTGTGGAATTCAAAGCATGCTGTGGATAGTATTGAGTATTGAGTGTCTTCTTCTTGACTCCAGGTGTTTTGGGGGGGAGAAACGCAGGACTTTAATGACCGTTTTCGCTAGATTAAGTTTGTGTGTTCACGTTTAGAGCTGTTTTCCACATGCCCCTACCTGAGAGGTTTCTTTCTCAGGGTGGACAGAGGAATGTGTGGAATTCCCCATGTGCCTTCATCCCATCTGATAAACATCGCAGGACTGTGGCAGAGGCGTGAGTGGGTGGACATTGGGTGCACAAAGTCAGGACTATATATGTGCCCACTTCTGCAAGAATGTGTATAATGTCAACACAATATGGTACCGCAGTGTGACCGCAGTTATGTCCACTGACAGCGGCGCTGTAAGTCTGTGTATTGTTTGACTCAAGTCAGATGAAGTCGTTTGAAATAATTTGATCCAGTCGTTTCATTTTTGATGACATTTTTATTCCTTTAGACCGCTGCACAATCAGCCATTGAGTTAGGATGCTGTTGGCAGAATTGGACTTTGTCCGTCGTGGCTGCTACACACCGCCCACCCCCTGTCTGGAATGGAAAAGATTAGGCCGATACTTGGCCCACACTGCTGTTTGGATTGTTGATGCTTTTAGGTTTCTGTAAGTTTGAGACTTTTCTGTATTAGTTTGTTTTCTTTCATAAAGCAAAACAAATCGACAACATTTCAGGTCGACACGCATACTCAAACTTCTTCAAGTTTGAGTATGCTTGAAGAAGCATACTCAAACTTCTTTGAGTATGATATTATATTTAGTTTTTAAATATAATATCATCTTTTTTTTGTGTGGTCCAAAAATTATTTGGGGTCATTTACTTTCCTGTTTTACCAAGAAGGACTCGTTGTTATTGTTGGTCAGATGTTTTATCGCCATGTTTTTCCGGTCTTTGAAAGTTGGGAGCTAGATCATGGTGACATTATTTGATGTTGTTTTCCTGTCTGATCAGTTCATCTTCATACTTTGGCAGCTGCAGGAAGTTTATTTGTGGTTATTTCTTTTAGCCTACACAATTCTACTTGACTCTCATCATCCTTCAGTTCTCTGTCTGGGATTTCTCACACTGAGCTCGATTTCTCAAGTCCATTCAGGGAGCAGAAGGAGATGTTGTAAACAATGACATTGATTTTCTTGGACTTACACAAGTATGTTTTTAACCACAACCAAAGGTAGTGATTTAGAAAAAAAATTTAAGAAGGACAGAATCAATTGTTCATAATTTATAAGTTAAATTTGTTGTTGCTTCTCCATTTCCAGAGGAGCATGAGAAGACTGATCAGTGATGAGTCCAAAAGCAAAGCCTTATCTTATGATAATGATACGACCGCTATTCCTAAAGAAAATTATCCAAATAATGTCGTTTAGCTGAAACAACTAAGCTCAAATTAATGATTCCCACATGATTAGTGTTTCAGTTTAGCCGTGCCATACTGAAGTCATTTCAAAATCCCTCTGCTCTCTTTGTCATTGGTCATATATGTCTTGCTGAATCAAGTTTCAGTGAAGTGCAGGACAAACTACTTTGACTTGTTTGAAATATGAGATAAAAATAAGATTTCAGTAAAAGTGAAGAACTCTGCATGTTAATGTGTTTTTCCAAACTTTTTCCTGCAATTTTATACTGCAGTGTATTTCATGAACATACCATTTGGCTCAAACTTCTATAGAGAAAAATGTTGATTAAGAATGTTAATTAATAAGTAATTGATACTTAAAAAAAAAAAGCGTGTAATTTAAAAAGCAATTTTACTATGAATTATTAGAAATGATGACCGTAGACTAATACAAAACATATTTATTTCTCTCTTACTTAAATTTCAAATTGCTTATTTTGTCTCTGTGAAATTGAACCCTAAATGACCATTGGTTGGGCAAAATTTGAAACCCATTCCTCAAGTTGACTTAAATAGGCTGAGCTATTGTTACCTCATAAATTGTTAACATGTATTAGCTGTCCATGTTTTAACTGTGGTATAGTGGTTCTAATGAGGAGAAGTAACCTTTTAAAGTGTACAATTATTATCCATTCATTGTCTATACTCACTTAGCTTTGCAGTTTCTTAAAAAGAGTTTGAAGATATCAAACAACTTATGATGACGCAGCGAATGTTCTGGACCTGCAGTCGGGTCTTCTAGCAGTTCAGAGTTCACTACAGAGAATCAAAAATCTAAAACTAAAATAAACTAATTGGTCTGTCTCAAATGATCATCCTCTAAGTCATTTAAACTTCCTCTGAAACACAAGACAAACAACATAAAGCAAGTAGACCTGCACATTGTATCAAATCATTATATTGTACTATCAGTGTGTGCAATATTGTAATTGCAAAGGATTGCTTGGTTGCAATAACATATTTTGCCGGTTGCATGTTACTTTCTCTATTGGCTGAGATGCTAATGCTCATGAATACTGGTTGAGTCAATATGAAATATAAAAAAAGAAAGGAAAAAACGATAATTGTGAGTTACCTCATAATTATCAACAAAAGCATCGTGATTAAATATTCTTCTGAAATCGTACATACAACTACATGTAAATTTTCTGATATTTTAAATGGAAATGTCCTTCCCAATCTGAATGGAACAAGTGAGAGGAATGTCTCTGCTGTGATTGGTGGACAGAACAGCACAATGTCGCCATGGATCCCTATGGCGATGCAGCGAATGTTCTGGAACTGCAGTCGGGTCTTCAAGCAGTTCAGAGTTCACTACAGAGAATCAACTCAGCCCTTCGACACACAGAAATGCTTGGGAAAGCAAGCGTTTCTGGTTAGAGTGTTGAAAAAATGCAAACATGGAGAACCTATGGAGTCGTGAGCATATGGTTAACCTCTTTGAAATGTATGAGAAGGAGCTGAACATTCTTTTTGGTGAAAACGAAGAACTCCACCATCAAAATGCAGAAATAAGAGTCCACTTCAGAAAGAAGCTTGAAGCAGAGAGGAAGAAGAACATGGCTCTGAGTCAAGAAATTGACAAACTTAAAGAGCTTCAGGATGCAGATCCCAACAAAGCCATTGGTTGTAAGTTGGTTTCATACTGTCAGCTGCAAGCACATTTGTTTATGGTGTAGAAGATAACCAGTTTGCTGCTTGTACCTTACCTTAAAAGTAGAAAAGGTTTTCACTCATGTTTTCCAGAACTGAATCGCCAGCTCCAGGTAGAAACTAATCTGCGGCTTAATGTGCTGAACGGGCTGTTCAAATCGCAGACCATTTCATGCAGAAACTGGAAGAAATCCATAATATCTGTCAAAAGTGTCCAGTTCCAATCCAGATTTCCAATGCAAATCTCAAAAGAGGAGTGGATGACCTCAGTGGAGAACTGCTGGAGCTGAAACTGATGCTTCGAAAACAAAAAGAATTGAGAGCTCACAAAGGCACCCATGGGCATGAGGTCTTTACGCACATAGAGGTTTCATCTGAGGTCCTGGACCACATCAGTGAAGAAAAGTCCAACTGCTACATGGAGCTGAGGAAAGAAAGGGATGAACTCCTGCAGGAGATCCTTGCGCTTCATCAACGGGAATCCAACCTGAGGGATGAGATTGAGTGGAACAGTCTGAGAGAATTCAAGATTCTGGAAATGCTCTGTCGAGAAATATCAGAGTTGGAAACGTTGTAGAAGCAGCATCTTTGCCAGGACATGTCCTGCGAGGAGGAGAGGGGCGAGAGGGCAAAGGCCGAGGCGATTAAGGTTGCCGAGACCTTGTGAATGCAATGTGTGCTCAGAGCAGTAAACTGTTGTGTAAGGGAACAATCAACACACTTTCATAATAAATTAATTTATAGTTCTGTGTTCACACATCCAAAATGAACTAGCTGACTATCTTTTATCTACTTTCCATCAGCTGCCAGCCTGGAGCAAACTACTGACTAATGAAGAAGCTGAGATTTCTGAACTCAAACGGACAACCTGACCTTCCATTGTCTGCCTTTACTCAATATTTCTCTGATCATAAAAGAAAACTCTTCATATCAATGTGTGTAGTGAAGAAGATTTATTTCTTTCCTCACTGATTCAATATTTAAAATATAATAATTATTTGTATTTAGCATCATTTAAATGAAACAAATGGATAAGGAGAGTTGGACATGGTGGTTGGACACACAGGTGGCGTGTTTATAAAGTCTGCGATATTTACTTCCAACAAAAAACATTGATTCCATACCGCAGAATTTGTTTATTTATCATTTATTTATTTTTGCACAGAACGGCGTAAATATTTGCCACAGACTGCTAAGAGAACACGTCACCAGGGAGGCGTCCAGGAGGCATCCTGACCAGATGCCCGAGCCACTTCAACTGGCTCCTCTTGATGTGAAGGAGCAGTGGCTCTACTCTGAGTCCCTCCTGGATGACCGAGCTTCTCACCCTATCTCTAAGGGAGAGCCCAGCCACCCTACGGAGAAAACCCATTTCGGCTGCTTGTATCTGCAATCTCGTTCTTTGAGTCATGACCCAAAGCTCATGACCACAGATGAGGGTAGGAACGTAGATCAACCGGTAAATCGAGAGTTTCGCTTTTTGACTCAGGTCTCTCTTCACCACAACAAACCGGTACAGCGCCCGCTTCTCCGCAGACGCTGAGCCAATCCGCCTGTTGATCTCCCGCTCCCTTCTTCTCTCATTCGTGAACAAGATCCCGAGATACTTGAACTCCTCCACTTGGGGCAGGACACCCCCCCTCGACCCAGAGAAGACACTCTACCCTTTTCCGGTTCAAGACCATGGGTGTGAAATAAGCCTGTATGTTCAAATCCTTGATATGCAAAGTTATTTGTAGCTCATGATATAAAAAGATATATTTCTCTTAACTCTTTGTATTCCTTTTTAAAAATGCACAGAAAACAAAGCCCCACCCAACTTTAGGTAATAATGAAACTAAACAACGATGTCTTACATCAACAATAATAGAAATGTCAAACCAACATCAAAAATAATTCACTTTCATATAGGTATGTGCAATTTCTGGAGTGTAAAACTTGTGTTTTATGTTGTTGTTTTTAATATAAGCACCTACTATGCTGCCTAAGCTAAACAAAAATAGTTGTCAGTAAATAATCTATTAAAGTTTCTATTTAAATATTCATTTCAAGCTAGACCACACAGAACTGCTTGAATGTAATGTTTGTTAGGCTGTAGTGCATTAAACTCTGCTTTACAGTAACATATTCAGCTATTTTGTCATCCTTCCTGTTCTTTTCTGATGTACAGTAGATCTAAGCGACCCCGTGGAGAAAGGTCAGACACTGATGATGGAAAAGAAGGAGAACATAGAGGAAAATGTGGGTTATTATTATGTCGCTATCGCAATATTCCATGGTAATATTGCATTGTGATGTTTTCCTGATACTGTAGAGCCCTGTTAACAACCTTTTTCTAAAGACTATTTTTTAAAATGTTTTCAAAAACATGGCAGATAGATATTTGGATAATTTTCTTTAGGAATAGCGGTCGTATCATTATCATGGAGTAACTCTCATTTACATAGAATTAATGTTCAACGTGCAAAATAATTCATTCAAAAATACTTTTATGTACCCCAAAGGGAAATTATCTATGTGTTACGACAGTATTGTGTGTTTCTTCAAAGGGTTGAATTTGCATAAATGACCTAAATAGTGAGTGACCTGCATGGGACATACTCTTGATTTTAATTCATTTATAATATGTAATTTAATAAAATAGTAAAGTACATGTTCATTGAGGATAAGGTGTATTTTTATCCCAGAAATCTCAGTGAAAACCTTTTCTGATGTCACCGGATTCTTATAAAGATCACATTAAAACGATGACAAAAGTAAGAAGTTTACTTTTCATATTTCCAAAAGATTAATCACAGTTTTCTTTAGGAAGAACTTTGAATATTTACAGATATTTACTGTCACTGCTGTGTCATATCAGCAGCTGATGGTGAGTTTGGAGAACTTTGCTTTGTCTGCAAGTGCCTCTGCAGCCCTTGGGCAGGATTTCCGTCCTTTCTGCCAAGGCCAACAGGAACTTTCTAGGAATTCAGTACAACAAGTATAGCAAGTCCAAAAGCGTGTTTAATTTGAAAACCTTGGTAAGAGAAATATGATACCACAGCTACATTTAGATCGGCGCATTTTACGGCTCACCTTTGTCCTAAAACCACTTGTGGCATTTTTCTATCTGCTGGCTTTGTTTTAGGAGTGACAAAGTCAATTTAAGTCGGGCCTTGTTTAGCATGTCAGCACCAGGTGCAGATTATTTCGAGCTGGTCTGGATATTTCAGCACATTTGCACAGACATGGTTACTCACTGAGCTTACTGCTTTAAATAGGCCTGAGCTCCCACATGGTTAACGTCAAAGTGCAGGACGGAGGACGTTTGGCTTCTGGGCAGGATTCCTCTTTGGACCACAGATGGTGATGATGAAGAGTCGGGATTGAATATGGAAGTTCTTGTCTAGAAAAGTGTGAAATATTGCCTTTGCTGATCTTTGAACCACTTTCTACATCAACGGTAAATAAAACTTTGCGGTCATAAAGAAGCTCTAAATCGAAACAAGTTTGAATGTTCTCGGATTGAAACGACACTGCTTTTTTAAGCCAGTGTGAGCTTTGGATCATCTAAAGCAAATGATGGCATGTCAAAAGCATTGTAGCATAACGCCATGCAGCTGGTGACGGCTGTCTATTCTGGTCAGGCGGAGGCTGGCTGGATGGACAGACGGATGGTGTGATGTAAGGGTCTATTTTATTCTGGAGTTGCACCAAATTCTCAGGAGAATAACTTTGTACCCTCTCAACCCTGGACACCATTCAGAAATGCTTTCTGCCTGCCTGCCTCTTTATCAGTCTGCCTTGTTAAGTTTGTATTCAGTCTCGTAAAGCTAAATGGAAATCCACACGTCAATAGAATAAATGTACAAATAAAATTGGAGAAAGTAGCAGTGGTTGTGGTTTTGACAAATCAAGAAGAATATTTAGTTGTAAATATTGGTCCAGAGGTACTAGTGCCACATCAATGGACTGGCTGTGAAATCTATAAGACTGAAGAAACTTTATTTTTGCTTAGTTAATTCAGTAGTTTGGACGGCAATACTCTAAACTTTTCCTTTATATATAAGAGCACTACTTCATGTGCAACTAAAACAAGTTTGTATTGTTTTATTGTTTTCCAATAGAATAAGGTTGGAACGCTGAAGGTGTATTGTGGCCTTATAACACCTGACGTATATACATAATAATACATAATCACTGACAGCGTCAGTTAGTTTGAAAAAAAAAAAATCAGTATTGGCCAAAATCGGAATCGGCAGGACCGGCTTTTTAAAAATCTGTGATCAGACAGAAAACTGCAATCGGTGCAGCTTCTCAAGACTCCTAGGATGGCATGAATTAACACACAACAGGATCATTTATATACACATAGAGAAACTGGCATTTAACATGTTTGACATTTATGCAAACACTGTCATAATCTGGAGATAATTTAAATTTTTTAGATAATTTCTGCAGCTCTCCAAAAAGCTGAAAAAATATTCGGGTTTTGTATTATGTATCCTGTCTGATCATTTTTACTTTATTTCCTGAGCTCAATAAAGTTTTGTATAAACTTTCTATGTAATGTTATGTATTTCTAAAAGGTGCGCAGAAGGCTTAACTGGATGTTGGTCTGCAGAGGAAATTCTGCTCAAAGCCTTCGACTGCTTTGGACATGATGTTGTGGAAACTGCTGTGTTGATTTTGTTGTTGTAAACACATTGGAATCACTGAGTACTTCCCTTCACATGAGGGAATTTACTGGCCTCCACCCCACAAATGCAGAATATCCTCTAATGATTGTTCTGTTAATCAGCTGTGAGGCATCTGATAAAATGACAGACATAAAAGTATAAGGTCTGTTATTCAAATTGGATTTATGATATTTTTTTTCTTTTTGTAAAGCTTTAACCTTCACGTGCTGATTATTCCAATTTTACTTTAAGAGCTAAGCTGATATAAAATTTATGAAAGACGTTAAAAATGTTTATTTCTGGGGCGTGCTGTGGTGGCGCAGGGGCTTAGCACGCCCCACGTTTGGAGGCCTTGGTCCTCGTCGCGGGCTCGACTCCCGGTCCCGGCAACCCTTGCCGCATGACTTCCCCCTCCCCCTCGACCCCCCCCTGTCAGTCTACTGTCACAAAAAATACGAGCTACTAGTGCCGCAAAAACTCTTCAGAGAAAAAAATTTTAAAAACCAAAAATGTTTATTTCTATCCTCCCTGCCATAACTAATAATTTTAGTTACTTCAGAAGTAGAAACAAAGACTACCTCGGATATAAGGTCGTCTTAATTTTATCCTTTAAACTGTTACAGGATTAAACAAAGTAGCTTTACTATGCTGTATTGCGCCTTCCTGTTACCTGCTATAAATCTCATTCTTTCTTGCAGCCTGGTTAAAACAAAAACATGTCTCAAAATCTTATGCAAAAGTTTTCTTTTTAAGTGGATTCTACATCTCTGGGCTTCGTCTGACACCATCTACTGAAAAAACCTGTTAGAGCTTACTGTGGTGTGTTCACTAACTGGAAGAAACATCAGACTTTTAGGTTTTCTGACAGGCTAATGAGGCTAATGGTCACACCTAATGAGGCTGACAAATGGATTATTGCGGTCACTAAGCAATATCTCTACATTAGATATATTTCTTTATCTTCATATGATTCTGTGCTTCTTCTGGTTTTCTTCAAATGGATCCTGGAGCTAAAAAACTACAAGTGTCTCAATGCAACTTTTTCACTTCTGAAACTGTAATGATATTACAGCTTTGAGTATTGGTCTATACCAATATTGACCCGATACAATTTAAGCATCAGTACTTATTGTATGGTGTGAAATGTTAGAAAAGGTTTGATCAAGTGATATTAATAATTAGGTATGAGAACAACTGACCCATTTATTATTATTCAATGGCTTTGTTCGGGATACGAGCGCTTCTGGACAGGAATGCTGGGTCAAAGTAAATGCTTCTGTTGGAGAGTTTGTATGCAGGCTGATATAATCTGATACTTGTTGTTTGATACTGATATCCCAAATCGATCTTGGGTTGGGAACCTAAAAAAAGTATTTCACCTTTTCAGATGCGCTGCTTGCAGACCTAGAATCTACTACATCCCACATCTCGAAGCGGGCGGTCTTTCTGCCCGATGAGACCCCCTACTCCATCCCGACGGGCGGACTCCCCTACCAAGACGCGTCCGTACCACCTCCGGTTCCACCTCCGCCTTCAGCTGACGCTCTGAACGGCTCCCTGACAGATCAACCAGACTCCCACCACTCCTCCCAACAGGTAGGCCTCTACTTTATGAGAGCACGAGGCGCTCTCTGGCTTTAAACCTGAAACGTTAATGACTTTACTCATCTGCTCCAGTCTTTAGGTTCGGCCCATAAGAGCTCGTGGTCCAGAGACAGCAGCAGTTCTCCGCTGTCACACATTGAAGAGGACCATGTTTACAGGTGTTGCTCCCTCTCTCTGAATGTCCTCTGAGTCAATCAGACTACATTTCCGTTTACCTCTAAGTTATACTTTGTGTGTTTTTCAGTTTTCCTAACAAACATAAGACGTCAGACTCATCTCCAGCAGCCATCACTTCTGCCCTGGGAAGTAACCTCTCGGAGCTGGACCGGCTTCTGTTGGAGCTTAACGCCGTGCAGCAGAGCTCCCCTTCATTCCCCACTACAGGTAGAGAAAACTGCTATTATAATAAATAAATTGCACCTCTGTGTTCTTCTTCCTTTTGTGTCTAATCTGAAAACACTGACAGACATTTAAATTCCTAAAACGAATACAGAGAAGTTAGAAGAGTAGAGACATGCTGGAGAAAATGCATCATAGCTACAAATTTTAACACATTTAAATGGGATTTTAGTATTAAATATCAGCATTGTCACAAATATTTTTGTGACAATGCTGATATAATCTGACGATGCAGGACAGGCTGCCGAACTAACATAGTGATGCAACTGTATCAAATGTCATAATTCTTTGACATCTATTCAAGTAACACGCCTCAAGTTTTATTAAAAGCATCTGGCCTGGGCGTGCCATGGTGGCATAGGGGATAGCGCGACCCACATTTGGAGGCCTTGAGTTCTCGACGCGGCCGTCGCGGGTTCGACTCCCGGACCCGGCGGTATTTGCCGCATGTCTTTCCCCCCTCTCCTTACC
The DNA here is from genome assembly GCA_903066825.1 of Alfaro cultratus. NCBI lineage: Eukaryota > Metazoa > Chordata > Actinopteri > Cyprinodontiformes > Poeciliidae > Alfaro > Alfaro cultratus. Next base: position 7,736 of record CAEFZX010011513.1, on the reverse strand, counting down.
CCATTCCTGTCAGCCTACTGTCAAAATAAGGGACACTAGAGCCCACAAAAAAGCCCCCTGGTGGGGAAAAAAAAAAAAAAGCATCTGGCCTGTACTTTCCTTGTGTCTTTTCTCCCCCTAATCTGCTTGTATTTGTGGTGGGTCGACTAAGACATGAGGACAGGAATCCACTTTGTAGAAAATGGGGAAAAAGGACAAGGGGGAAGTTCGACACTTTCTCACTTCTGTTTGTGTTGAGCAGCGTTTACTCATCCTGTTACGTTTCCTTAGAGGAGGCAGCCCCACCCTTACCGTCTTGCAGTATCACCCACTATGAGAATGGAGGCGCTCCTGACATCCTCGTAAGCCCCCCACCTCAGGAAAAGCCAAAACGGAATGGGATGAGGCCGGAGGAAGCTCGACCCCCAGTGGAGGGCCTGCTGGAGGGTTCAGGTTCTTCATCCAGGTACCGCCTCTGTTTTTACTCACTCTGGTTAATGCAGTTAAAAGAAAAGCTAACAATAAGCTACTCAGAAGAAAGATCAATAGTCAGGTTCTGTCAGAGGGAACGGTAGGGAGGTCCTCAATAAATGTATTGTGATCTTTCTAAGTAGGAGTGCGTGATATTAGGGAAAACATGTGGTATAATGTTTGTATATGTCGTGATTGCAATATGGTTTATGACAAATAAACCAAATATTTAAACATTTTACTATCCTGTGTTCTGGATTCATAGCAAACATGGACTGCAGATAACTAGTCCAGCTACTAAAAATACAAACAAAAGCAAAATTTCCATTTCAAACACATGGTCTTGTGTGTTTGAGATCAGTTGACAAAAGTAATGCTTTGTCAACAAAAAGATCCAAGGATTTTTCATTGTCATGCCATTTTTGTTTGTTTGTTGTACAAAATTTAGACTGAGGTGCCAGATTAAGAAATTTAATACACAAATTAAATAAATAAATAAATAAAATAATTTATTATAAAGTTTAGCTCTAGTTTTTTATTGCCTTCACCATCTTTTTAAACTTTTTATGCTTTATTAAACAATAAATGTAATTAAATATCATCAAATATATCAGAGCTGCAGAGAGCATGAATGCATGGTGCTTAAATAATTAGCGAACCCTTATTACACTCCAGGCGGTTCTTCACATTTATGCAAATTGCAAACAGTTTTCTGCATACAGTGTTCTGTATGCAGCCCACAAAAGTTTCTTTTGGTCTCTTCTGACCAGGCCCGGCGTCATGGGTGGGCATTGGGGGGCATTGCCTGCCCACGGAGTCAGCCGTGCCTCCCCTGGACTGGAAGCTGTTTGTTGTTTTTAACCTCAGAGTTGATACAGTAGGGGCTTCCGCACTCCCAATATCAGTGCCTTCTGTCACTTTTTTCAGCCATTAAAACTGTTTAATCGTTGTTATCATGTTGTGACCTGTTTTTCCGAGCCGCCTTTAAATGCAACATGAGCAGCGAAGGAGACCTGCTGCAGTGCAGAGCTACGCAGGTGTGTGTTAGAATCATGGCAGCAAACCAGCAAAACGCAAAGAACTTTGCATAGTTTTTCCCCCAAACTAACAGAGTGAATTGAGTAAAGCTGTTGAATGCAGGTAATGTTAGCTAAATGATGACTAGCTAATACAAGTACAGCACCTTAACCTGGTTAACAAGTGGCCTATAGGTTACTGATGTTGTTTATGTTCAAAAGTGTGTAGTACTTGTTACATTGAATAACTGTTTTGGAAAAAAAGGTACTTATATGAGTAGTTTTACTGCACTGTACCTTTTTCTTTTACTTGAGTAATATTATTATTGCTATGTATTCATTTTGCCCCCCCAAAATAAGCTGGTGCCCCTCCTGTTAAGCTCGTCTGGAGCCGGAGCTGCATCTGACCACCATTTTTCGCATATTTGCTTTTTCCCTTTTATGGCTTTCTTATTACTGCTCTTCCATAAAGAGTATATGACAACTAATTGTTGTGGCAACAGATTTTTCCACCGCATATGCCAATCTCTGCAGCTCCTCTGGGAGTTACCAGCTGGTTACACTGGATTTTATTTTTGGACATAAGAGTACAAAGATAAATTCATATACAATTTACAAGAAATGGTGAAGAAATGTTAGTAATAGTATTTATACTTGGATACATTTTACTGTTCTGTGTAAAAACACAGAATAAAACCGGGGTTTTAATTAGGGTGCACTGATTGATTTGATTGATTTTCTGGCTGATCACCAATCCCTAAAAAGTCTGATCTTTCAATTCCGATTTTGGCCCATGCCAATTTGTTTTATTTGAAAAGTTGTTGAACATCATGACAAAGTCAGTAATTTGGTAACAGTGGGGCAACTACTGTTAAGCGCACACATACAGATGTGACCTGGTGGTTGGGTCTGTCAGCCAGCCCTCTCTCACAGTACAGGGAAAGGGTACAGTGGCTGATTTTCAGACCTTTGCAGATGTGAGATCTCTAATCTCCCAAAACTAAGAAAATCTGGGCCAATTTATTGGTGCACCCCTACTTTTAATCCCATTTACATTTGGATTTAAATTTCATTGTTGTGAAAAAGAATCACCTTCATGCTTTCCAGCTCTTCCACACGTCATAGTGATTTGGATGCATCTCAACAGCAAACAAGAATGTCGGCTTCCTGTGCCACCAGAGAGTTGGATGAACTGATGGCCTCTTTATCTGACTTCAAGGTACACGTCAGCATGAGTATATGTTGTAGAGGCTACTTTACATCCTCTGTTCACAAACCTCTCCTAAAGAAGTTTTTATAACCTCTGTCCTCTTCCTCTTATTTTGTTGTACTTCTTCTGTTCTCTAGCCCAGCTCTTTGGGCTCTCTGCCAGACCAAGCAGGGACACCAACTACCTCTCACCATTCTCCAGCGCCTTCCTCCATCACCCCAGTGGCTCCTTCTTCTTCTTCTCTTAGTCTTCCCCACCCACCTGCATCTTCTTTCCTCCCTTTATCTGCTGCCCTAGAGTTGCACATAGATGAGGAAGGAAAGGATAGTGGCTCTGCAATGCCTCATCCGAACCTTCTTGTACCCCACAGTCCTACTTCGTCTCTTTCTGCTGCCAGTGACATCGACCTGGACTCTGTCATAGATGTCTCTGCCACCTTGCTGTCCTCCCAAACAAAGTCCCTGCTCGTCCTCTGTCAGTCTGTTCCGTCTAGTTCCAGCTTGTTAGAAAATAGCCCGAGCCTTTCCAATGCCACTACCCCCTCTCTTACCTCTGTTAACACCGTCCTGGAGCGCAAGACCTCCAAAACCCCCAGTCCGTCCGCAGAGCGGCTTTCACCATCAGTTAGTAAAACGTTCTGCGCTTCTGAATCTATCAGCCAGCGGCCTGCTTGTTTTCTTGACCAGAACTTAGAGTTTACCTCCCCGCCTCTTTCAAAAAGCCACACTCCCCCTCTCTTGACTCCTTCGCCTCTGCCTGCTGCTGCGTCTGCATCTCAATCTTCTCCGCCCCTCCCATCAGCACCGTATTTGCCGCCGTCTGCAGTCTCTCCGCTGATGATCCCCTGTCCTCTGATCTTCACCAGTACCAGCAGACAGCTGTCAGAGGTGTCTCCTGTAGCCCAAAGAGACACTTCCCTTGCTTTACAGCAACTGTCTGCAGAGGAGCCCTCTCTTGACGAGGCCCTAGATAAGCTTCTAGCGATGAGTTTTGCACAAAGTCATACATCACACACAGAGGAACCACTAGAGACGATGGAGGCTCACTATCTCGGTAAAGGACTGCAGGAGGTGCAAGAGGACCTGATCCTGCCCATGGACAGAAGCTGTGTGCAACCCGACACGTTCGCCAGCGCCACCAACACCATCACAGACGACTCCATAGACATGGGAACCGACGGGAACGGAGACCTGGACTGGGCCGACGAGGAGCTGTCAATGTCCCTACATGATGGACTAGACGGCACCATGACACCGTTCACTGAGAGGCTGTACACAGATGGCAGCATGACTCCACTGACTGAAGCCAGCTGGATGGATGAGTCCATGACCCCCTCCTCGTGCCCTGGGACCCCTGAGGTTGCCTTGGACATGCCCCTTCTCCAAGCTCCCAGTGTAGACAGAGTCTCTGCAACGGGACATGTATGCATCTGCTTGTTTTGGTTCTGGCTGCTGAGACTGATACATGCTAGCATTTGCTTCAGCTGTGTTGTTAACATCTTCAAAAATGGCTGAAGTTAAAAACTGGTACATATTTATCAACCACGCTGATTGCAAGCCGTATTCTATGCTATGAAGTGTTTTTAAAATTTAGTAAGCTACTGTTTAGTCTATATATGTATCAAGTAGGGGTGTACTGATAATTTGGTGCCAGTTTCCTTAATTCTGGGAGATGTGCAATTGGCCAATATTTACATATGAAACTGATCAGTCACTGTCCCTTTTCTCTTTGCTATAAGAAAGGGCTGACTGACAGATCTGCTATACTTACTTACTTTCCAGACAAAACAATCTGTATCAGCCAAAATAGGCTTTTTAGAGATTTTTTTATTTTTATTATTTTTTTAGTTTCCAACCAGCCATCTGGTAATTCTAGTTCCCGGTGGATACATCTCTAGTTTGATCCGGTATATCTTTTCCTACTTACAGTGTCTTTCTTACCATAATAAATAAATTAATTAATACAACACTTTTGGGTACCACGCAAAAGAAAAGAAGCCATCTAACAGTTTTTGGATTGAGATTGCACCCATGGCTAACTCAATGCTTTTGCCGCTATAGAAATAATTTCTTACACTTGGACTTGTGTTGTGTAAAAGAAGCTAACACATCTGACTTAGTGAGTATTTTGCTTGCTTGAGTCATGTTGAAGAGGATTTGGAGGGTTTCAGCTCATTGTCATCATATGACCCAAGCATGCTTAAAGGACATAATGCACGACCCCCAAAGCCCACTGGCATGTTGCGTGAACTGGTTTATGGTAAATCTGGGTGTAAGACAAGGTTTCCACCGTTCCCTCCTAGATAAAATCTGTGATTAGGCGCACTAAAGAGACTCCCAACGTGCATCCTATGTATCGCGACGGTCACTTGCGCAGGAAGATGGGCCCCATCATTGTAAACAAGAACTCGTCTCAGGACCGCCTCATAGAGGAGCTTCAGGGTAAGCTCGGGATCAGCCGATCGGAGCGGCGCCGCAAACAGTCGGACGAGTGGCTGACCGAGGGGGTCGTCGTCACGTCCAAACCCCAGCGTTTCCGTCCCGACGGATGGGACGGTGAGGTCGATAAGGTTGGCTGCTGTGTGCTCAGACGTTTAACCAAAATATCTTTCAGCTAATTCACCTTCTTTCGCTTTTCCTTCACGCTCCTCTCTGTCTCCCTTCAGATCATAATTCCTCCCGAGTCACCAGTCCCTGTCAGGAAGGTCCTCCCACCCCTCTCTCCCCCTAACCCTCGTCGCCCCGCTGTTATAGAAGAACCTAAGAGACCACTCCCAGTACAGCAGCCCCCCATCCCAACACCACCACCTCTTCCTCCACCTACTTCCTTTAATTCACAAGCCACCCGTGCTCAGGAGCCACCTCCTCCTTCTCGGCAAATTACAAAAGCCACACCCCCGCCGGTGCCCATTCAGGACCTTCCCATCCCTAAGCCAGAACCCCCTCCTGTTGTCCGCATCCCAAACCATCCACCACCGGTGGAGCCAGTACAACCAGCAGCACCAAAACTCCTGGTCTCTATAGGCTGCCAAACAGAGTATGACCCATTCTTCCCTCCAATGCAGGCACGAATCCCCGTCTCTTACCCCTTCTGTTGTTCACCCGTCCTTAGAGATGTCTGTTTGTGAACTTTGGTAGCCTTCAAGTGATTAATTGTTTAATTTGCATCTCTGTGGAGCAGAAAGACATAACTGTTTGCAACCATTTTAGATCATGGCCCAGGGGAAGGCCGGAGTTCCAGGTGGGCTGCCGACACAGGTCAACAAGCTGGACAACATGCTTGGTAGCCTGCAGTCTGACCTCAACAAACTGGGTGTGCAGACAGTTGCTAAAGGAGTCTGTGGTGCCTGCTGTAAGCCCATTGTGGGACAGGTGAGATGATATAATCAACTTTTCATACACTGGGCCTTACAAAAACTTTTATACCCTTAATCTATTCTATTAGAATTTTATTTGATAGATTTACCCAAAATAGTGCATAGCTGCAAAGTAGAATGAAAATAATACAACATTTTCAGACCTTTAGATGTGGCATAACTTTGTGTTCACCCTCAGTTTTCCTGAAGTCCAACAAATTGCCTTCAAAAGTCACCAAACATATTTCAAGTATACCACGTTATTTGAACCAGAACCTGCAACAAAATTACTTTGGGAGATTGTGTTTTTGCAGTGTTTGTAAAGCTCCCTAAATAACTGGTCCAAACATGTTTCAATCCTCCATCTGCTCTCATGTTCACTCAGGTGGTGACTGCCATGGGCCGTACATGGCACCCTGAGCACTTTGTGTGTACACACTGTCAGGAGGAAATCGGCTCCAGGAACTTCTTCGAGCGGGAAGGACAGCCATACTGCGAGAAAGATTACCACAATCTGTTCTCTCCACGATGCTACTACTGCAACGGGCCCATACTGGATGTGCGGCATCACTCTGTAAAAACGTGAACGTCTCTAGCAGAAGTGTTGGCGTGTAGTAAGCTTTGTTGTTCTTTCGTTCAGAAAGTCGTGACGGCATTGGACCGGACATGGCATCCTGAACACTTCTTCTGTGCTCAGTGTGGCTCCTTCTTCGGCCCAGAGGGTACAGGCTTTGAGTAGTTTAAGTTCTAAATTAGCAATATGTTTGCTTTTGCTTTACGGGCCATGTAAAACCCGTTTTCTTCTCCTGTGTTTCCCGCAAAGGGTTCCACGAAAAGGACGGAAAGGCGTACTGCAGGAAGGATTACTTCGACATGTTTGCGCCGAAATGTGGCGGCTGCGCCAGAGCCATCCTGGAGAACTACATCTCTGCTCTCAACTGCCTCTGGCATCCCGAGTGTTTCGTTTGCAGGGTTCGTAATCCAGAATTTCTCCCTCCTAGCTGATTTTTGTCGCGTTCGCAACGAGAAGAGAAGGCGAAATTACGACTCATTTTCATGTGTCCGCAGGTGTGCTTCACCCCGTTTGTGAACGGAAGCTTCTTCGAGCATGACGGGCGGCCGTACTGCGAGGTGCACTACCACGAGTGCCGCGGCTCTCTCTGCTCCGGCTGTCAGAAGCCCATCACGGGCCGCTGCATCACGGCCATGTCCAAGAAGTTCCACCCAGAGCACTTCGTCTGCGCCTTCTGCTTGAAACAGCTCAACAAAGGCACGTTCAAGGAGCAGAACGACAAACCCTACTGCCAGGGCTGCTTCATCAAACTGTTCAACTAGAGAACCACATTTAGAGCAGGCTAGAACTGTGAGCAGGGTCCGATTATAATACAGCGCGATGCAAAAACATTTATTACCCTCTGAACTTTTTCCTACCTTTAACAACCTTTATGGATTTTATGCGAGATATCAACACAAAGTAGTTTAAAATTGTAAAATTTAAGGAAAACAGAACATGCTTTTTAAAGTGAACCACGTTCTTCCGTCTTGTTATTAACACTGATTAACTTTCCTGTACCAGAGTATGACGGCAATTTGCATTGTCCTATGAATGGCTTTTTAGCAAACAGCTCAAAAGTCCAAACAATGTTTAAAACTCATCATTTACAATTTCTCACTACTTCAGATTTGATCTGTCACATAGAATTTG
>CAEFZX010011508.1:0-61226 GCA_903066825.1 Alfaro cultratus | reverse complement strand
TTTATGATTTTATTTGAAACATTCTCAATTATAAATTTATTGATGGAACTTGACTAAATGTCATGTTTTTATTGTTGATTTTATGCTGTATTATGTTTCTGTTTTGATATGATGTAAAGCACTTTGAAATGCCTTGCTGCTGAAATGTGCTATACAAATAAAATTTGATTTGATTTTGATTTGTGTAAGATGCAGGCCGTTCTTTGATTATTCTATATTTTTTATATTATTTTTATTTTTATTTTTTTTTACAAATTCTGCACTTGATGCTCTTTTCTTGTATCCACCTTATTCCTGGGAGGCCTACTGGAGAAACGATTATGGGTCTTACTTCCGGCACCCACCGGAAGTAGCAGTATTTCATTGTAATTTGTAAAGTTTTTGGCCAATCTATATTCATGATAGAAGTTACATCTCTCTTTTCAGTTATAATACAATATTTAGTAAAAACCTGTTTACTGACACACCGTCCGCTATCAGAGAGCTGCTCAGTACAGATTATCGTAATTGTTTGTTTAATCACGGGGAGCGACAGGAACACGATCGTTAAGTTTTGTGACGGAATGACCGTAAATTAGCAGCGCTGCTAGCAGCTCGTTTCTCTGAAGAACTGACAGTAATAAAGAGAAAAAACTGGTCAGAGATCTGAGCTGCAGGTTTGTAATAATAAAGTTCATGATCTGAGTTTTTATCATTATGATTGTGCCAACAAAATTTATTTCTAAGACAAAATAAAACATCTGGGATTATTTAGTCCATCACAACTAGAACCTCGAGGTTCTCCATTGCTGAGTGTCACTGCAAATCAGCGGAGAAATAACCGCAGCTGCTGCGCTCCAGACCGTAATACAGAGAATCTCTCCACTGGACCAGAACCGAGTCGAATCACATATTAACCTGTTACAGAGAGCAACTTGCCACTGGAAAGTGTCGTAAGATGCCCTTGTGGCGCTCAGGTGTTGTGCTGTTCGTGGCTGTACTCTAATAATTAGACCACGTTTAGTTTGTGGCTGCAGCAAGTATGTTTTGAACGTGCTCCCAAAACAAAAGCGGTAGTTTTCATTCCGTACTGACAGATAAGCAAACAAAAAGAATTTGGCTAAAAATTCTAAACCTGAAGAGAGAACCCAAAATGCTTTATGTGTGCTCATTTCATTGTGTGGATAAAAAGCCAACGGAAGAAAACCTGCATCTGCATCCGAAGCAACTGAGTCAGTGAAGTAGCTATATATGCTAGTGCGACTTGATGAAATGCAGCCATTTCTGCAAGTCACCATCCTTCCCCGCATTAGCTGTAGGTTGCGGTAAAACAATATTTTCACATTTAAGCTTTGACAGCTGGTGTTCCCACATATTTTATGGCCTACAAGCTCGGACGAAAGCCGGTTAGCGAATTGCTAACATGTAAACAAATGGCGGTTCCGGTTTGCGGCGGAAGTCGCGCCCATAAATCACGCAAAGCCTCATGGGGGCTAGAAATAAGGTGGATAGAGTTTGTGATTCAATCGATGATGAAATAATCACGCAACTGGTAAAAAAAAAAGTGATAAGCTGCAGCTTGACATTTTATAGCTTATGAAAGTGAAATTATTTTTCATTAAATTGTAAATTGTGAAATACATTGTGTAATTACTATAATGATATTAAGAAATGAAATATGGTCTCAGGAATCAATCTTTGATGTTGAAGATGAAATTAACAAGTGCCTCTGGAGTCTTGCTTTACCATTTTTTGCTTCACTATACCATCTAGATGTCATCAGGGTTTTTTTTTTAGCATTGTTTTAAAAATGAATTGGTTCTTGTGTCTGATCTTGAAAAAGATCCTTGACCAAACTTTGATCATAGAGCCCCATAAGGCTGTTTTCTTTGAACCAAAAAGTAGGCAAATATACATTTTTACAAGAAACCATGGCTTTACAAACTGGGACAAAATGTAATTTGATTCGTCACAAAAAGTAGGTAAGCCTGGTTAAAAACTTATTAGAGTTGCAGCAGGAGAATTATGATTCTATAGTGTATCATGGTCTGTGATTGCCAGAGTTTGTAAAACCTCATTTCTCGTTATCAGAAGAATTTGCAGAAAAAGGCAATGTTATTTTATATTTACATTGGTAGCGATCTTTCAGCTACTTCTCAAAGTTTGTAACTTTGCAACTTTGCATGAGCAGTACTATCATAACAGAAATTATCATTTTGTCAAAATACTTTTCATCTTCCAAGAAAAGCTGTCAAATTTAGGCCAGTTCTTGTTTTAAATTTGACAGATTTTTTGGTCAATTTCTGGAAACACAGGAGAAGCTGCTAATGCTTAATTTTCAAATCTCTTTCTATGTCACTTAGATGCCAGGTCTCTAGAGGTTACCTTCTTATACTTGTTCCTTTGTCTATTTGTTGGGTGCCTGAGTTTTTATAAACTGACAAGCTCAATTTTGGAAATGATAATTTTCACAAATATCCCATTTTGAAGGATGGTCCAAGTTTTGACATGTTGAATTTGATGGTCATTTGTCTCTGACAATAAACCCCCCATGTCCTTTTGCCATTGTTTAAAAGCACTGAATAGAACAAAAATTCACACAGTTCTTGAATAGAAAAAAGGGAAAAAAGGTTAAGTTTGAAAATGGCACACAATAGTACTGATCTCATAAAATGTATAATATATATATATATATATATATATTTAAATTGTAAAATAGATTGCCCTATTTGTTTTCTAAAACAGATTTTCTTTCCCTCATGGCAAACAGACATGATGTTCCAGTTTACACATTCACAGATGACTGGCATTATGGGCAGACTCCTGAAATATCTCATTAGCAGTCATCTAAAAGCTGTTTTCAGACTCACTATATGAATTTCCTGGCAATGGACTTACACAGAGGAAGCTGCAGAGTTTTTTACACATAAAAATCAAAGCTTTTTACTAAAAATATGTTTGTATTCTGATGACATTTTTACATGTCTTTGACTTAATTCCAGTATATTTCAGAAACATCCACACAAGTACATTATTTTATATAGACAATTTGGTTTCTATTTCCTTTTAGCAATTTAATTTTCCTAGGTGGAATGGTTGTGATGACAGCTTAAATCTGAACTTTAACAATGTGTTGCTTTTTGCAAGATTATGAAGGTGTTGTGTTCATTATGCCTCTGCATACTAATTGTGTCAAACTTTCACACAAATGTCAAACAGAATATATAAGTGATACCATTTATTATGCAAAAAAACAAATGTCAGCTTTGTTTTGACAGTACAATAATGTGTGAGAGCTGTTTTTGTTTTATTTCTTATTAAACTCCTTAGATATATGATTTTACTGGGTTGTCTACAGCTTTGATGCTTCATCTCCATGCTGTAATTAGCAGCTTTGTTTGTTTGAGATCGCTAAAATCCCCCAAACTGTTCTTCATTATAATAAACTGTCTTGGGCCAACCGCATGAACATATAGAAATATGTTCACACAAATTTTATTCAAAATTTCATGTGAAAAAATGAATTAGATCACACTAATGTGGCTTTCTCTGGTCTGATCTGTGAGAATGTCTGACACATTATCTTCACATTAAGTTTAGCAGACTTGTTTTAATAGTATGTCAGAGCCATCTGAATATTGCATTGGGGCCTTAGAATTTAATTCTTGGTTCCCCTTTACATCAACCCAACACAGCCCATTTATATGCCTTTAATACTGTTTTGGTATTTTGTGTTTGTTTTCAGTTAACACAGCTGTTTTACTTGAACTATCAATCAGTTGAATTGTTTCTTTGACAATGTGTTTTGCTTGAAAAACCCATTCACAGAAATTATTAAGCTAATAACACACTGGGTAAATGGGCTCATGCATGACTTTTATTGTATTTTATAACAAAGAAGGGTTTTCTTTGTATGTCTAGAACTGATCCGTTTGTGGCCTTGCCCATGTAAATAAAAGTTATACTGGGACAAAAGCTGGCAGGACTATAAAGCTAAAGAAAAGTTTTTCTACTACTTGAGCTGGCTTAGTTATCATGGTTTATATCAACCACAAATGCACATTTTATTTAAAAAAAAAAATAAAAGCTCATATATGCGATTGTCAACTCAGCTAAAAATGGCTCACTTTATTGGAAATGTGGAAGTGGGAATTCAATTACAGTGAAAACTGGTGATTTCATGTGTTGTCTGGTGTTTGTCTGATAACTTTTTATCAGTTGATGTTAAATGACCAACTGCATCTGGTTGTGCTGAATTATATAATTTGTCTTGAAATGGATTGTATGTGAATGTATCTGACTCTGACTACATGACTAGATTGTTCTTATATAAACTGGATTGATTCAAATTGAAAATGGAGCAAACTGGAGTATTTGTTATAGTTGGCATAAAGTGAAGTGCTTTCATTGTAACATTGTGAATTGGTATTGTACAAGGGAGCTGAGTCAAATTAAGTTGTAATCTTATTTGTTGGCATTTAAGGAACTGTATCTTAAGATGGACCCCAGCTGATTCAAAATGAACATATTTTAATTACTTCACACCATTCACACTGTTCAAATAGACCACCTAAAACTCAGAGATGTGTTTCTGTATACGGAGAGCAATAAAAGAAGCTTCAATAAAGCAGTCTAGCCTCTGTCCTGTTTCAGTTTCCAGTGCTAACTAGTTTCCTGTGACAGTGATAAATGATCAAGCTTTTATTTCCATTTGTTCAATGCTGTTAGACTGCACAGAATCATGGGAGCGTTATAAACTTGGATAGATTTCTTTTTACTGCTTGTGTGGCAGAATCGGATGCCTTTTTTTAACCACTGACAAATAGCTGTTTGTTAGCTCAGTTTCCCCATAAAGTGTCATTCTGGTCTTTTTTTTTTTTTGCAACTGAATACAATAGCTGCCACAATTATGACATAGTCAGTATAATTGTAGCTCTCATGCCTCTCTTGTGTGCACCGTGCAAACCCTCTTTGTAGTTTGTCTAATCTCACTGCAACATTTTGCTCCATGTATTGCCCATTTATGCCTGTTATCGTTAACGAAATGAATGTTTTATTTATGTTGTCAACCTAAGGATATGTTAACAGACCAGTAGTGTTGTTAAAATTTGAAATGGAGGGTTTGGATTAACAAGCTCTTCTTTCTTTTTTCTCTCTTTCTCTTTGGCATTCTTCTTGGATGTTTTGGCCCTCTGCTCTGCCTGGATTATTACAGGTAAGTCTATCTCTTGTGTTTTTGGCAAAGCCTCTGGGCTGGATTAGCTCCTGTGCCTAGGCTGCCCCAGTAACAATGCTTTCTGGAATTGCATCTTAAGTACCTGTTGCACCTTGGGTGCATTTCAACCTGGCGATTTTGTAAACAGTGTGCACAGTCATCCCCCTTTTTTTCATCAGCTGACACTTGGCGAATGGGGCAATTCCATTTATGCAGCCAATCTCATAGGCTACTGGAGAGATGCCAATCTGGCCTCAAAGATAGGGAAGAAAGAGGGAGCAAGGAGAGCTGCTGGAATAGCTTTTATTCATTCTGACACAGATCAGATAAATGGGAAATGATAAATGTTGCCTATTTTTACTTCCCTTAACCTGTGTTAACTTTGAATTCCAAATCGAGCCCTCTTGGATACAGCAACCTTTGAAATCTTATCTGAAGTTTACTCTGGATGATCTGAATATGAATTATTCATCAAAATGCTGTTGTTTCTGTGACTATTTTAGTGCATAACTTTGATATTTCGTAGATTGGCAGACATTTGAGAAGGGAAAAGGATCCTTTGTTTAAAAGGCCACCAGTGAAAGCAAAAATGGTTGTTCATTACTTTATTTGATAACCTCTTTCTAAGCTTACCAGTGACAGATTGGTTGCATTTACAAAAACGTTACACACAGTACTCTTGGACGAAAGCAAATAAAATTGCCATTCAAAAAAGAATTTGACTTAAATATTCCAACAAGCCACCAAAAAACAAAGGGAAATATCAGGCATGCCTTACAAAGTCACTCTTTCCTAATGTGTGACATAATATATTTGCCTCCGCTCTATGTTGCCGGGCAAGTGCTCACATGATGAAGTTGACATTTTGAGATTTTTATGAAATATCTAAACCACAGACTTTAGGTGTTAAAATCACCCAAGTTTTTGGGAGCCAGAATAAGTCTGGTTTTCTAGTCTTTAGAGCCCTAGAATACCCCATAAAGCCTTAAATTACATTTAGTTTGGCTGCATAAGCAATATTCCGATCAATTTTCCTCTGTGAACATTGAGATGCTATTGTCTAGCTTTAAAAATCTAAAGTTGGTTTCATTTGAAGTGTCAATTTTAGAAGCATTTTTTAACTACTGCTTAGCTGTGGGTAAGCCTTTGCTTTTTTTAATAACAGAAATGTTATTATGATCATTTTATTTTATTAGTAAGTCATTAAAATTAAGACAGGTTTCACCTTAGGTGCCAAGACAGTTTCAGCTTCTTGCTCCTTAAAGATCACATCTTGTTGGAACCCCTAACACACATTGTGTAATGTTATTAAAATTTACTGCTGCACTATGCTGTTGCAAAGGCTTTGTCTTTCAGATGAAACAGCTGTAGATAAAATTAGAGGTGCCTCCCAATAAATAACAATATCATCAAACAGTTCATTAGTTTGGTTAATTGGTCACTCTAAATTAGACTCTTAGGAATGAGTGTGTGTACGATGTTTTGTGTCCTTCAATAGACTGGTGATCTATCCAGGGTGCATCCTATCTCTTGTCCAATAGAGATGGCCCAGTAGAGAGAATTTATTTCAGTAATTCAAAGTATGAGTTTTATACTTTGAATTACTCATAATGTATGAAACTAATACATTATGATTTTCATTCAAAGTGTGAGACTCATACTTTGAATTACTGGTCCATAAACACCCTATTTGATTAGTCTTTAAATCTGTAAATTTTAATGAATGTAGTTTGCACCAATTCAATTCTCAGTTTCTCAGAAAATTGGAATTTTGCATAAATGGTATGTCCTACTCATTCATAGGGGAAAATGCTGACTTGACAGTTGTCCAGCAGACCCTCAAAAACAGAGTCATCCATGAAAGGTTATTGCTAAGGAGACTGGATGTCCACAGAGAGCTGTGTTCAACTGTACTCATGGGAAGTTGAGTGGAAGGTAACAGTGTGGTAGAAGAAAGGGCATGAAGTTCAAGGACAATCACATTTGGTCGAGAAGCAAAGTTCATTCAAGAGTTTCAGGAGGAGAAATATAAATGCTTCTGTCCATGCATGAGTTTGACTTTTTGAGCTAACTTCCGTTAATAAATTATGTGTTGGAAGATATTTTTGTTGACATAAACTTGCTTACCATGCATGTTCATAAACATTTTGCCATTTCTCGCATTTTTTTAAATTATGCAACACTCCAAGCAAAGCTGGACATATTTAGTTAAGAACAGCTGACATAAATAGTTCAGACCAAGGATATGTGTTCATCAATTGGAAACCACCATGTTTAAAATGACATGACTTTCTTGGCTGCCTTCTATATTTTTCCGCTTGACTGTATGTTTTCAACATAATGTAATTTAATCGACATTGCTATTATTTAGAGACACTTTATTTATTTTTGTTTTTTTGGCCTAACCATCCTGTCAAGCTCTGGCAAAATAATCTCCCTATAAGCCATTTGTATTGGAAGATAATCGTGTGTATTAAACCTGCCTAAAAAAATATTTCAATTATCACAGCCATTAGTGCAGTTAGAAATATTAATGTAGTTGATTAAGGCTTTGTGTTACAGTATTATCAGAGTACTCCTGTTACCAGTATCTTGTGTGTCACACGTCTGCAGCAGAAACAATTTTTAAAACCTCTGCCGTCTGCAACAAACATGGATTAAGAAACCACATCAGTTCATGAGTATGAGGTGTTGACATGTTTAGCCTTTATTGTCTTGGATTTGTTCAATATCCAATCAGCTTTGCTGGTTTTTTCACCAAAGGTATGAGTAACAATGATAAATGAGTAGAAAATCCTGTGTCCTGCCAGAGATAAAGCTTTGTCGTTCAGCCACGCTAATGCGCTGAATATAAGGCACTGACCCACATCTGCTCTTATACAAGTTACATGAAGCCCCAGATGCAGACCCAGCTGTTGTTAGCCTGTGTATTATCTCACCCACTCACCCCGATGGTAATGCTAAAAGCAAGGCAGCTCATCAGTACAGGCTAATCCAGCCAAAACGTTTGAATTTCTACAGGAAAAAACAATTATAGTAATAAACTTAGCCACTGTCTGTCAGTCTAAATATTCAACAGATAACCTTAACCCCATTTCCTATCAAGTTTCATATTTAGCAGCAACGACTTTCTTTTCCTATAGTGCTGTATTTGTGTTAGAATAATGACTCCTGAGTCATTGTTATTAATTCAGTGTCCGATCTGCGTGGTGCATGTAAATGAAGCAGTGGGAAGCAAGACCTATAGTCTGCCTGGAGAGTTAGTCTATGTAATGAATATAATTTCACTGCTCTAATGGGCCATTGTCATTTCTTTTCTGTTAACTTGCTTTTTTGACTGTGTTTCACATCTATGCTTCATTTCTGCATCTAAATGTAAAAGTCCCTGGGTATGCCATGTTTTAATTAATCCCCAGTTTGTATGTAGGTTATATAAATACCAGGATTGTGTTAGTGGATTATGTGACATTGTTAGTAACCTGTATCTGATCAAAAAAAAAAAAAAAGAAAAAAAAAAGGGAATGGGCAAGAGAGAGAGATTTTATATTTTAAAGAGAATGTTGATAATGATTAAGATATTGATCCTTCAAACCCCACCTGTTTAAAAAGAAACTGAGGAAAGCCACCCCCACTCTGTCGTTAGTCATCATCAGCTTCTTACAACCCACTGCGGTACACGCTGCCACCCATGATTTAGCTCTCCATCCAGTTATGAGGGGGTGTTAAGTGTTTATTATGCCGCAACGGTCCCAGTCGCAATGAGAAAGCAGAATGTTGCCTGATCAATACCTCTCACAGGAAGCTGGGTTAATTTATTTTTTAAGGATCTGCTTGCATCTCTAAGGGCTTTCTTGCTGTAAGTCGAAATGCAAGTCGTTTCCTGAAGATGTGCAGATTGACATTTAATCACTGACACTGCTGTTTAGGGACTTAGTGCTGACACTCTGACACAAAAGTGAAGGCATCACCTTTTGTGTGCTCTACGTTCTGCCTTTGTTTTTGTAATTTGAAACCCGGTTTGCTCTGTTCTCAACAAGGCACAAGAGTCTGACAGCTCCGACTGCTGCGTTTGCTGATTGATTGTGTGGCTAACGTGTTTATAGATAATGCAGTTGGCAGCTCTCCATACAGTTTGAGTCTGCAGGTTCTGTTTGATGGTGCAGCTTAACCATTCACACATGCTATCACAGTACACACACAAGAGCTCTTTGCTGGTAATGCACCAGTTAATCACCTAGAGACTGGGACTGGGTGCTTTTCACCTTGACCAACTGATTGGAAAGGCAAAACAAAATGGAATCTTTTTCATCATTAACTAAAATAAACTTAAATGCTACCAAGTAAAAGTAATGGCAGCACTCATCAATATGGAAGTTATTATTGCAGGAAGACCGTTCAAAAATGTTTTCCAGAACCAGGAAGGTGCTTAAAAATTTACTTAAGGGAAGCTCAAAATTTGCTGAAAACTATTTAAAAAGAGAGGAGTCTTATTTCTGGTTCAATCAAGCTGCAAGAAAGAAAGAGAGAACATGGTTTTCAGCAGATAACAGGAAGAATGAACCAAGTACTGCTAATGTAATATGCTAAAAAAATACAGCGATATCTACTCTGTCATCATTTTGTCTTAAATTTACCTGATGGGTGACTCTTAACTGTTGAAATGTTAAAAATACACATTTTAATGCCATTAACTGTACTTTTAAAAATAAATTAAAATCCATTGAATTCTTTACTCTTTGTGCAAACAAACCCACGTCATAGTTTTACCATTTAATTTTTTGACATAACTCTACCTTTATTGAGATTAAAGGTGGAGTTATTGGCAGACTTTACATGAATGAATGTCTGTTGTTGAAGACTCATGACTGTGTCTGTAATTTCAAACATATCGTACATTTTTGCACACAAAACAATGACTTGGCATTTGTTAGCATGTGGCCTGAATATCATTTAGCACATCTAAAACAGCTGCACTTCTGACATGTTCTGCTCCCCTCGTATAATACCTTTAAGCAAAACAACACAAGTTTTAAAAAATAAATCACAACCTCATTTGTGCTTGTATCATGAAGTTGGAATGTGAAACATTTATTATTCCTCAAAGTGCTGGAGAGTTTCCATACTACAAATTATTTAGTTGTGAAAGTACAAATTAGGGTTGAACACATTATTGCCACTGTGATGCTTTTGGTTACCACTCATCTGTATTGATTTTTAGTGAGGCTCATCAATCAAGACATTTATAATGGATGCTGTCTGAGAGCACCTATCTCCCTTCTGGGAATCATCACCTCAAGCTCGGGTCAAGCAGAGATTTGATCTGTTGTCAGTTAGATGAATTGATGTTTTTCTCCTTATTCTCTCCATCTTACAAACACAGAGAGTGAAAAGAGACGAGAGGTAAAGGTGAGCAGAGATAGAAAGAATTCCAAAGTAGTTTAATGTCGGCCCCAAAGACTCAAAGCTATTAAAATATTCAAAGCCATTCTCGATCACCTTTCGCCCTGCTTGCTTGTTTAAGAAAAGAGTGAAATGAAATCAATAGCCATACCAGTTCCAGCCCTCAATGTCGGGTATCATCTAATATTTATATAAATGAGGCCTCAGCCTCAAATTTACCCTGCAGTTGCATGTTTAAGGGCCTGTAAAGGACTCAAACAGGGCTGAAATTCTTGACAGGATGTGAGGATGAAATAAATCTCAGTTCCCGTCATGATTGCTACAACAGTCATTTGCATTCTCATGATCTGACAGGATATGATTAACAGCCATGTTGAGTCTTAAAGTGGAACACCTTTGCTACCATAAATATGAAATGGATCATAAATTCCCACATGGCAACTTTGAGCCATTATTGTTCTCGAAAAGCATGTCTCACGGCAAAAAAATTGCAGAGAGAGGTGCTTTTGCTACTTTAGTACCTCATACCGACAATAAATGTGTTCAACGAAGTTAATCAACTTTTTACTCACTAAAAATATTACCATGCAACATTGTGGACACTCTACATCAGGTTTGACAAGTAAATTTCATCTAACTGATTTGATAGTAATTATTACTATAAGTTGCTTTACTGAGGTTACTTTTAGACTATAATCAATTTTCAACAATGCTAGGAAGGGTTGTGTGTATGCTCGTACCTGCTGAGATAACCTGAGGTATTCCATCTTTTCAATATTAGTACTTTGCCTGGATGTCAAAGAAGGCAGAAAATCTAGTTTGCCATATGTGTCTAGAATAAATTTTGTTACATTTCTGTAGTACTTTTACAAAATACTGTCACAGGTTTACCATTTGTTTAATCTATTTTACTTAGAATCTTTTTGAAATGGAAATGTATTGTAAAAATTGAAAATTCTCTTTGGAACAATGTGAAAGTATTGTCAAAATATTTTTTAAAAATGCGTACATTTTCACATACATATTTTCTATGTAATGATAAGCCGTTTCACATTTACGGTAAAGTAATTCTAAATTACTACCAAATTATTTTTTTTGTCGAACATTCAGACACTTTATTGACTTGGGGAAATTAAACCCTCTTTGCTTCAGACTAAGCTTATCGTCAGGCTTTTTGTCGCTGCTAAAATGTTCTACCAAGTTAAACTTAACAAACCCCCCTTGACCCTAACATGAACCTCTTTGGACAGTTAATTTTATTGTAAAGAAAACAAGTTTATGATGGCTGCGAAGTTAAACATTTTTGTAACATTAAATAAATTGGGTGATATTTCAACAAATAATGTCAAGATTTTTCCCATTTGCAAAGGTTTTCTGTTCCATATATTCTATTTCAGAATGAGTAGTATCTTTTTTTTATTCAAGGTTATCCTAAATTACTGCCAAATTCTTTTCTCCCCACTTTCAGACACATAATTGCCTGAGGGACCTTCAGTTCTCATCACTCTTCATTAGGCTGATCTTACCTCCAGGCTTTATATCACCTATAACATGTTTCACCAATTTAAACCAAACTAAACCATTCTTCACTGTGGTATGACCATTTTTGGGGTCATTTAAATGCATATTCTTGAGAAATATAAGATTACCATTTATTCTTAGGCTTGTTTTTAGGAACTTGAACAAGATAAAGAAAGTAGTCTTTTTGAAACTGAGCATGTAATGATTGTCAGTGATTTCTTAAACACTTTATTCCTGCTGACTTACAAATCGTAAACATCTTTTTTAAAATTTATTTCAAAATAACACAGAATGATGCAAAATTATCGTTTTCACAGAAAAGCATTTGCAAATTCGGTATATCTACGCTGCCCCTGCCGTAGGAGTCTGCAGAACATGGTGAATGGAATGTAAGATGCAGCCACAGTATGAGAATATGCACACTAGAGAGCAGTCTGTTACCTCTTTCTGCAGTGGTGGTGACCAACCAAACCCCCCATCCCCTTGTTTCACGCAGCACACTGTTCATTTCACAGTAGCCAGGAAACACCACATCTCTTAGTTTGCACTAATTTACACAGTGAAGACCAGAGGAAGATTTACACACACATACACACCTCTGCATGGCCTTGTATTCAACAAACATTTTATATCACATGAAAACACAGTGGTAAACACCGCATGTGCAAATATTGCTTGAAGCTGGTGGATAATCTCCTCAGGAGTTCTGACACTACTTGAATTACATTTTTATCTACATGTGCATGGTTTAAATGATTGAAGAATTTGTGTGTTTAAATTGACCAGATGATGCAACTCTATTCTATTGCAGCCAAAGGGTGGTGAACGGTCTACAATATGATCTTTCTCCTTTCTTTACTTCAATGCAACACGAGCGGCAATGTGATAAAATTAAAACATGCTTACAAAATTGAAATTGATTATTTTGAATCTGTTCACAGTGAAGGAATGAGGAAGAAACTAAGCCAATAACAAGACAACAAAATGAATGATAAACCAACAAATGTGGCTGAAGCAGTTTGAGATGAAATGGAGATATCTGTTTGCCTCTTTCATTTTTAATTTTTTCCCAGTATTTCATCAATTTCTTTTTCCTCTTTTTTCTTTTGGTTTGATACACTGTGGAATCATGGCTCTCTTGTCCAGGAGCACAAAGACTACATCTATTGTCGTTCTTCCACTGGGACAGGCTTCTCACATACAAAATGAGTGTACTGTGAATAGTGGTTCATTTATTTAAACATTTTTTGTACTTTACAAAAGAAATAGATTATCTTTTTTTTTTTCAATTTCTCCACACTTGCACTTCTTTTAGCATATTTTACAGACTTTTATTTTTTACATTTTTAATTAAACAGTTTTTTTATATTTTAAATGCTCCTCAAATATTGTATGCACCATAATACAAATGGTTTGCTGATTTTCTTTTCCTTATTTTTTTCTCATCTTGTTTGTCTCCAGTTTATCTTTAAACAATATTTAAATGTTCTGAAATAGAAAGACACATTAAAGCTCAAATATCCTTCCATGAGAGAAAAGCTCCCAGTACACAAAACATATTCCTTTCTGTTTTTCGTCAGAACATCAACACGTCCCATTGCCAGGTGCCCATTATGTTTTTTGATTTCAAATTAGCAGTAGAGAGCAGTAGCAATAAATCCACCATAGTCAGCCATGTAAAGCATACTCCCTCTACATCACAGTGAAAAGCTGTGTAAAAAGTGTCCAAAAGATGAAATAATTTCCTTTTGTTCTACATCTCCCTCTTTTTAGTATCCAAAAAGGGATTTACTGTATATCCACATAATCACAGGTAAAGACGTAATCAAAAAGCACAGTCACACCTCACATTCTCGTGAAGGTTGCTGTTGGCAAGTGCAAGAGCCGTATTCATTAATGATAACCAAAGCTCCCTCAATGTGGTTAGGTTTATAGTCAACATAGTACTCCGGTGTAGAAATTGCAGCCATCTGCTGCATGCTTTGCTTTTGCTTCTGCTTACGGCGCTGACTGCTGAAGCACTGCCTCAGTTGCCTTATTCCAGCCGGAAAGCACTTCCATGCCACGTACAGAATGAGAACTACGATGAGAAAGGAGAAGATGAGTGCCATGGTACCAGTCACTACCTTGTGGATCTGCATGGTGCTTTCCAGGTCGTCGTGGCCCACTGTGACAGTATAAGAACTTGTGACCACCTCACTACCTTCACCCTCATACGGATTTGGGGTAAAAGGTCCCAGAAACACAGAGCCATCCTTGGCCAGATCCCTCGTTGATGCATACAGGCCTGCTGTGGTTACCTCTGCCGACGAATCACATAGCTGAAAAGCATAGACTGCATCCAACACATCCTCACCCTGTGCAGTGTCGGGGCTTGAACACAGCAGGGAGCTGTCACGCTGGCCTCTGAAGGCACTCAGCCAAGAGGCCAAGGCACACACATTGCGGCTGCACTCCCAGTCATTGCCTGCCAGGGTAATGCTGTCCAGAGATGACCACGAATCCAGGATGCGTTGGTCCAAAGAAGCCAAGCGATTCGAGTCGAGCATCAGCACCTTCAGGTTGGGAGTACTCTCAAAAACATGTGGCTCAATGTACTCAATTTCATTGGCTGACAGGTCAATCTTCTCTAAAAAATGCCAGGTCCACTCCAGGGTGTTGACAACAATTGTGGCATGATTGTTGTGCATGTAAAGGGTACGTAAAGAGATAAGACGAGGAAAATGGGCTAGGTTGACTTTGACCAACTCATTGTGCTCAAGATGCAACTCAGTCAACTTGAAAAGACCAGCAAAGGAATTCCTTGCCAGGCTCTGTAGTTGGTTGTATCCCAAGTCC
The DNA here is from genome assembly GCA_903066825.1 of Alfaro cultratus. NCBI lineage: Eukaryota > Metazoa > Chordata > Actinopteri > Cyprinodontiformes > Poeciliidae > Alfaro > Alfaro cultratus. The sequence continues at coordinate 46,273 of CAEFZX010011508.1, read as the reverse complement.
AGAAACTGCATGCTCCTGCAGTCTTGAAAAATACGCACTGGCACAAATTTGAGAGTGTTGTAGCGCAAATGCAAATTGGTGAGCTTTCTAAGGCCATGGAACAGGTCGGGCTCGAGTGCCTGCAGCCTGTTGTATGAGAGATCCAAAATGCGTAGGTTTGGGAGGGGCCTGAAGGTACCATTTGGCAGACTCTCAATCCGATTGCTGCTCAGGTCCAATTCCTTGACCCGTCTCAGCCTCTCAAATGCACCCTCCTCTACAATGTCAATGTTGTTATGATCTAGATAAAGCCAGGTTAGCTGTGACAGACCAGCTAGTTGGCCTTCACGCAGCTCGGTCAAGTTGTTCTCTCTCATAGACAGGCCCATTGCACTGCTCAGATTGCGGGGGATGTCTGTGAGGTTGAGCCCCTCGCAGTACAGCAGCTTGCTGTCGCAGCGGCACAGCCTTGGACAAACCGCCTCTGCCAAGGAAACAGTTCTCAGAAAAATACCCAATGAACACAGTATCAACCCGGGGGGTTTCTTCAGTGGCCACTTTAAGTACAGTCCAATTAGGAGGAAATCCATTAGCATAAATATCCAGGAATGTCAGGGAGAAAATGTCCATTGAACCACTCTGGATATTATTTTTGCACCTCTCAGATCATTTTTTCAACATATGTGATTAAACTGTTGAATTCATTTGGTCTTTGTATTTTATTTGCAGTGATGGATATATTTATTTTATGCAGTCCAACGACAGGTCTTTTGTCCAAAATGTGAAAAATAAAGAGCAGTTCTGTTTTGCCAATGAGAGCTATTCGGCAGTGGGTGGAGAGTAGAGGGGATGAAAAATGAAACTGTCCTTTCCAGTCGCTCTTATTCAAAATGATTCTTACTCACCCCTATCCAAAAGCTGACAATCTCCATTGAGCATCTTGCTTTGTGCCCCAACACTAATTATGTACGAATCTGAAAAAGACCCCACTGTGGCACACATCCCCCCCCCCCGCCTTTTCTCTTTTCAGTGGACACCAGATCCTTGGCAGGCTTACAATGTCTTAGTTCTCTTCAAGTGAAAGAGCCAGAAAGAGGAAGAATCCAAGTAGCTTTCAGCGAGATGGTAGGAAGTGCAAGTTCCCCTGTCTGCATGCATGAGCTCTGTCTCTTTTGCTCCTCTGCAGTCTTCTGCTGCAAGGATCAGAGGGAAGAAGAGACAACCAAAGCAACAAGAAAAACCGATGAAGAATAATTTCTGAGTGTCGATCTTTTCTCCTCCTCTCTGATTAAGTTTCAGCTGAGCTGTTGAAATGTATTGCTGTTTGTCTCAGCAAGAAATCACTGTCTTTTGAGGTTTAAATCCATTTAAGCTGTTAATCGTGTCTCCTGTGACGAAAGCAAGAAAAAAAGATATATATTGCAGAGGTGACTCCTCTTCTCAGTTTTCTTGTGTAACAGCATTCCTTGTCATCCCAGTGGCTGGTATCTGTTTATAGGCGACGTGCATCCCCTGTGGTTCGCAGGTTTTGTTAACTCCCTTGCTCTCCAAATGTTTTGTCAGCCAGCTGGAAGAGGCTGCTGGAGACTGGTGCTGGTCCGGCAGGCAGGGGCAGTAAATGTGGGAAGCGAAGGAGCGAGCAATCCCTTGCAGCAGACCAGTACACTGACAGCGCATGCAGAAGCACCTTCTGTTCACTGAGTGTCGTAAGCCACTCACAATTCAGAGTGCTCTCTCTCTGTCTCTCCCTCTCTCGCTCTCTTTCCCTTGATCGCTTACTCACTTGTTCATGCCGCTCCCCTCCTTTATTTCCCCTCCTCCCTCTCGCATCCTACATCCTTAATTTTTTTCTAGCCGTGTTTTGTTTTTTATTTATTTATTTTTTATCTTTGGCTCATTTATTTACATATTCAAAAAGGGTTGGACTTAAACCAGGGACTTAATAAACCCCCTGCTTCCACTAACCCACCCATCCATCTCTTGTGTTATGAATTGTGCATCTTCTGACTTTCCAAGTTTCTGATATTAGCGTTGATTTGATTAAACCAACAAGTAGTATATAGCGTCTGCTTGCATGTTAAGTATTATGTGTCCATATACATTAAAACAGAGAATGATTGTAAACATGTATAATGTTACATACTGTAGTATGGGCAGCAGGAGGAATCACTTCATTTCAACAATAATTCAATAGTGATAAGTTTACGCAAGGTATTTGTCTAATATTGCATATATGACTATGTTTGAATCAATCTCATGCTATTGATATTCATCATTTATCCCTGCCAACAATAAATGCTGGAGTATAATGAGTCAAGACTAGAGTATGACATTCTTCATTTAATCAAACCGTCCTGTAGCCAAGCATTCAGTGTCATTTTCAATTATAGGCTGGCTAGGCATTTTGAATACAGATGTAATTGCTTGCCAAATAATATTAGTATAAAGATATAACATAAATATCTCTCTCTGGAGATCCACTCCAATCTCACTAACTAGAGTTCTCTGGAAATACTGCTTGCTTTGTCATCTTTCTCCTATTAATTTTCAAAGACAATAAGCTGTAACCTAAGCCATGCCATATTTCTTGCAAATCAGCCTGGTCTGCAGTCCGGACACCATCGTTTTCTTCTTTGAGTTGAATCAAATCTTAACATTTGCTCATTACTGTTTATTAATTCGTCTGTTAAATGTTCAATAAACACTTATTTTAAATATACCCTTTTTACAAAGCCAATCCTGTAACATGAACATAAAAGCTGAAATTAAGAAGGACACAGGTGTTTTTCTTTGAATGTGGATTGGTTGTTAGTATTAGAGAGGCTGCTTGGATAATTTCAGAAACTACTATCTATAACCTACTACTATTTTCACACAAAAACATATCCTATTGTAGTTGGTGGGATGAAAGTAGATTGTTGATGTCAGAGGTTAAGGAGAATGCTGAGACTTATTGAAGGTAATTGAACAGGAAAGGTAGCTCAAACCAAGGTAGGTTTGACACCATTTCTAAATTCACAAAGGATTATCCATTGCGTATTTTGCAAGTGTAGCAAAGCCGTGTTCCCGACCACTCTGATTTAGAGTACAAACATTGGTGCGTCAGAAAATGCCAACAGACATTCAAGCAAATGTTGACGGTTTCCATGTGTTTGTAGAAAAGCATGTAATTTGAGAAAGAGAGAAAGACATTTAATACGTCGGAAAGAAATTATGGGAAAAAAAAACAAACAATAAAGCAAAAAGAGAACAGGTCTGAAAACATAATAAAAGAAGAGCAAAAGAGGTAGTTTTCCTTTGTGTACATAATAAGGTCTAATAAGGTCATTTTCAAGTTTAGACAAGGGGTGAACAAAACCTTGACATTTACCAAGAGACAATTTTGTTCCACCATTCTTTGTCCCAGCAGCTTCCAAAGTGACACTCTGTTACTCTCAATTTTCCTTTCCTAATTAGGATTTATAAAGAAAAAGAGAGATGACACACAATAATTGTGAATATGCAATATTTGGTTACATTTTTAGGTTTGTTTTAAGTTTTTTGATAAAGTTTTAAAATTTAAAAACTAGCTTCTCGTATTACGCTTTGCTTCACACAGAAGGTCTAAGCTCTCAGCTATTGAGAAACGATTGCTTCTTGGAGGCATGGACTTTGTTGAAGTTTTAAATCTTTTCCACGTACCCTAACATTTGTCTGTGACATATGTAATGTCAGTTTGGCGCTAGGAATCTTATGGGGAATTACATGTACTGTAAACAACCATCCCCCACTGTGAAGAGAGAAGTGCCGAGCTGCACAAGACAGCTGTTAATGTTAATTCAATATTTGGAAGCATGACCAATACGGACTGAACGGATTCATTCAGTCTCACTGCCATTGCTAAAACTACAAGCACTATAGTTCTAAAGTAGCACAGAAAATCAACATCATCTTTCACAACTTCTTCTGTTCACTGATTGGCCTGATAGAAAATCTACCGGAGGAACCAAAGTAAATGGGAGAAAGGCCAGACTGTGCTGTGAATTGTGATTGGAAACAAGTGGAATCGAATAGGACGGCATTGGTCAGTCTAAGTGAGCCCTGCCTACACAAAGTGAAGTTAGAGTTGCACATTTTGACCCCAAAGTTCTAGTATTCATATTTCTATTATATTAAATAGAAATATGCTTTCAGAAGACATTTCTTGTGACTTGCTGCTTTGTAAAGAAACTGAATTAAAACTGAATTGAAAAGTTCAGCATGCTGGAGTAAATTGTTGTGGAAAACATAGCACAATATATTCACCCTGTTATTAGTAGAGCAAAACCTGGCATGGAACAAATTTACATCACTTCCACTCAAAATAAGCCCAAATCAGAGACTTTTACCTACGAAATTCCTCATTGCAAATATTAAGATCAAGATCTAGATGCCACCGTTTGCTCCCTGTCTCTCTGCTAAAGCAGACACTGGCTTTAGCATAGAGTCAGAGTTTCTCTCTCTTTTAAATTCCAATAATAATAATGCAACAATAAATGCAATCACTTAACAGCCATTCAACTTTTTTGTGATTGTTTCTACCATTAATCAAAGTGTTTCCATCTGGTTCTCCACTTAGCCCATACATGAAGTGATTCAAAGCAAAATCTTAAAAAAACATTTGAACATTTTTTTTAATCCACAGTGACAATGCAGTGATATCTATAAAGATTTTATTTTGTGAATAAATATTTTTCAATGTAAGAAAATGGATTGGAAGAGAAAGTTTACATTGTGGATGACATGTATTTTTTTTAACCTACTACTTTATTTTTTACATTGAATTTAAAATAGATGTTAAATTAACCTTTTGAATTATATAGGAAAAAAAAGAATCACTGCCCTTCAGATGATCTGAACTTCTTGAGGCTGGAATCATTTGGCCTCACCTTTAGTGTATTTCCTCTTAGCTGTAATAGATGACTACAGCTAATGACATGGTGCTCTGTAATGACTTGACGCAGCGAACAGAAGAGCATCCAGACCATCAGTTTTAGACTAAGAGTTTTTGCTCTGCTTTCGAGTCAAAGTCAGCACTAGTGTTCGTTAGTGTGACTCTGCGATGGACGGACGGACGGACGGACGGATCTTCATTAACTATATATTTTAGAAACTTCACTGACTATCCAGAATTCAAAGCATCAAAATATGACCTTGAAGTCTTTTATTCGTCTTTCATAGGGTTTAGAACTAACCATCTTTATCCAGGATGGTGTTTTACTAGGTGTCAAAATTATTTAAAAAGCTCTAAAATGACCTATCAGGGATTAGAGACTCATTATTTAATGAGTCAGAGGATCAGTGAGTACAGAAAAACAAGGCGAATGATGACTAATTGCTTTGCTGCAGAAATAATGTTGATGGACAAGTCGGGAAGCATTGTTTTGTTTTGTGATGGGGTCAGTAGAGAAATAGCAAAAGATAATTCTACATTTACATTGATATTCGGCTTGCAGCAGACAGATTGCCAGAGTTATGCCCCTTTCATATTATCTGGGTATAAATGTGTCTTCTTTGGATTGGTGTGGTAAGATGTGAGGGTTTAAGAACAAAGGGTTTCACCATTCACTTCCTCCAGCTGCCTCAGTTGTTGATGTCAAAACAGTTTGCATTAGGTACCATTGTGAAAGGGTTTAAATAAGTGTATGTTGACATTCTGTAAATGCTAAAGAATGTCCTAATATCTGCTACACTACATTGATGGTTTGCCAGCACTGATGAAGACTTACTTATATTATCAAATAAAGTAGTACACTCCTACTAATCAACATACTTGATCATGCAGATATTTTGACTGATGAAATATATTTTATACACCAGCAATGAATGAACAAAGAATAAATGTCTTCTGGTATTCATGTTCAGGACAAAGAAGCTCCATTTTTATGTCAAGGTTACTTTCTTTCCTTGACATGGCAGCTACATATTTTCAAAACTTTATTGCTGATAAACAGGCATAAAACATAGTTTGCTTTAACATAAATGACATCAGAGAATGAAGAAACTATCATCAAACTGCGTTTCTTCCCAAAAGGACAGAACATGATACACTACCAGGGAAATATGCTAACACTGGTGTATTGCTAAAATGTGTGTATAAATTAGGGTTCCACTTGCAGTACTGTTGAGAATGTTTCTGACATACTGTCATTTTTAATATATAACAGTCACTGACACATAGATTTTCTTTTTCCCCTTTTTACACCATACTCATAGTCTTCAGCCACCATAGACAATAGGCATTTATTTTAGTTAGCCACATTCAAAGCTGATTAGCCACACAGTAATTAATTCATGAGCTCAAGTGAAATTTTAATCAAAATGTCACATCATATAAGCTAACTTAAACTTAAGTATCTTGGCACAAGATATGATTTTTGGTGTGTGGAAAATAAGCTTTCAAAAATCTATTGATTATTAATTCACAATCCGTGGGCACTGCCCTGTTACATAGCAACACCAGCCAAGCTCAGCCACTAACCTGTCAACCCAACTAGAGGTGTGGCACGTTTGGTCAGATGTTTTCAATGCCGTATGTGCTGCGCAATGGCTGCTAAATCAAGTGCTTTGTTGTTAACTTGTCATTCAGAAATCACTTACTGCATCCTTCATGGTTGTGCAGTAGGTTAAATTTCTTCTGCTTCTGGGTCTAACTCAAATATTTCCAGTTGTACGATTGCTCATCTGTTTCATGTGTATAAAGTGTGAGTGTATTGTTTTGATTTCTGGGGCATGGGGAGCATTAGCCCATGCTCACAATGTCCAGGTTTGCCATTGGCAGTACTTTGCAATTTTAAGAGGTTTGTTTTGAAAGGGTTATTCAAGTAAACAATAACAATGCCAGAGTAGAGGAAAATATATTTTTGGTAGATAAATAAAGCTCTGCTTGTTGGTGAATGTTCGGCATTAAGTATGGAGGCAGGATTTATTGAGTACAATAGATGAATAGTCTGGAGTAGTCCTTATGACAAGATGTATGACTGCTGGAGAAGGAAATTAAAATCTAAATTACCTTTTGTTAACAAAAATGTATTGGGCACACTTTATTTTACAATGTTCTGTGTGAAAAGCAAATAGAGTTGAACATTTTTAAAACTTTAAAAACACAACCAAGCAAATTTTGTAGTTTTACAAATCCACTTTATTTATTTCTTCCCATCACTGAAGTTTGTGACAACTTGACCGTCTTTCTAGAAACTATGTGTTTATTGCCACTCAGAACAGGAAAGCTTGTTAGTGTTGGCTGAATAAACCACACTGACACATCAAGGCAACGCCTTAAAATTCTTAGCTTCAATGAATTTTAATGAAGCCCTGGTGATTGACCTTAATGAGAACAATGTTATTAGCAATGCATACGGTTGAGTTGGTTTCTGTTTCTTTTAAAGTCGTTATCTGGCACATTTCCAACCACAGAAATGCCTCATCTTCTATGCTTCTGTTTTAGTTTTGTAGCATTCATGTGCCTGTTGCTGTCTCGTTTTAGACGTGTGTTTTGTTTTAATCCAGAAATGACTGCGTCATAGTGATTTTCACTTTTTCAAATTATTGTAGACCTTACTGTAATTATCATGTTCTCAGCCTAAGGTTCTGTGGTTCTAGAAGCACATCATTTATTTCAGCTCCTGGTGATTTTTTCTCATTTGTAAAATACATTTTAACTTTTGGCTATTAGCCATAAGCTGATTTATAACAATGTTTTCTAAATCACTATAGAGGGTGAGGTGCATGTGAGAAGATGAAGTTGTATGTGCTGCAAACCTTCTTCAAACTTTCAAATCAGTTAGATCTTGCTTACTGAACTTTACTTCCCGACATTGTTTTCTTCAACATAATTTACTTATTGAAAACATATCCACAACCTATTGCACCATTCAAATCAATGAATTTCTTTCCAGTTCATGACTGCTGCACGTGTACATTTACTCTGCTGACTTTTTCAAAATCTCAACTGGGGTGTTGAGTGCTTTATCATCTCAGAGAGTACACTTAAATAGCAGATCAAACAAAAAATATGTTGCCTCTTTGTCAAACACAAATGAGCAGAGAACAACTGTGCCTAATGTTACACTGGATTTTTTGAAAATCTTTAATCTTTAGTGTCTTCACACAGGTTCAGTCACATAAGGGAAATGCTAAAAGCTATTAATTGTTCAAATAGTCAGGTTCCTACTTTTAAACTATTTCACTAACATATGAATACATGATTAATCAGAAATTATAAGAACATGATGTAATGCTCCTAAAAGACCTGTTAAATACAAAATTCTGGTTCTAGTGTGCAGGATGTTGATAGAACAACCTTTGTGAGGTTTTAAGTACCTCACAAAGTTCTACAAGAACATAGTATAAATTGTGTTGGTGATATAATTAATAGTAGAGAAAAGACCGAATAAAGAGAAAATCAAACATTCACAAACAAGCTTTCACATTTTGGGCATTTTTTCTTGTCCTTCAAGTTTAACTTGTGGGATCAATGGAACATTTAATCAAAGGAAGCCATGCAAGAAGTTTAGAAAGAAAATCACTATGTGGGGCTAGATACAACATTCAAATAGTGACCCCTACTATGTGTGTCTTTTAGTTCACATTGCAGCAGCAAAAATAATTTAAAACTCTGGGTTTATTGATGAAAGATGTATTACTTGCTTAGTTGTTCATGTTACCCTTAAGACTAAATCCTAATTTTAAAATGTAACTAAATAGGTCTATCAACATTATGTGTAAGTATCTTCAAATTCAAATAAATTTTATTTATAGAGCACATTTAAATGAACAATTTGTTTATCCGAAGTGCTGTACAGTACAAAATCAGTTCGAACCAAGACACAAATACAAACAATAATACAATACTAAATACAAGTTGAATAATTCATGCTACCTAGATTGTAGGAAAATACATGCAAAAATGACAACAAAATCAAATTGTACCAAGTCAAAAGTCACTGAAAATAATTGAAGTAATAAAAAGAAAAACTTAAAACTTTTTACTTTCTTTTGTAAACTTGCAGTTAATGGCTAAAAACTCTCCAGCATTTGTCAACGTTCCAAAATGATATTCTACAAGAACCTATTGGGTCCTCAACTGACACTCTTCAGTTCCTGCTTTTTGTGCTTTTTTGTCAAAAGTGGAATCATCTGAGTCTTCTTCCTGGTTCAAAATTAAACCGATGGTGTAGTGAGAAAGAGATTTGTCTTCACCTTCGAGTATAGCAACTCTGTCGAATTAACTTGGGGTTCCATTTTCTCTTGTATGAATATCCTCAGCAATTGGCTACAGTCCGAGGAACATGGAACTGCCCTCATTTGGAAGTAACTCTAATTTCATATTTAATAAGTAAAAAGCTAATGGCCATTTTGACCAAATGAAGCAACACATTTTTTAAAATTTCTCTTTAGTCCTTCCTCAACATTAAAAGTTACTTTTGCATTTTTAATTAAACAATGGAACAATCATCTCTGTGATTTTTCCTTCGGGACAGCATATTAGTTTTCTAAGCTACAAATCAAGACAAACAAACCATTATCATTTATTTTTTAAATTACCAAAACACTTATTTTGTGTCTTTCATCACTGGATCTCAAGTAGACTCCTTTAACATAAATCCGATACATAATGTTTAAATGATTTAAATAACTGGAATGAATAAAATATGTCCATTCTGTTAGCAAATTCGTTAAACATCAAATTACCTTTTCACTTTGTTTACCAAGATTATTTGTGCTTACTAATGACTTTCAATGGGCATGCAATTAGAAAATGTCTTAATTTATTTATTATTAATCAGGTTTAGAAAGCATTGTTTCTATGATCCATATAGATCAACAATCTTATTTATCTAAGCGTTTCATACTCAGCAGGTTCCGTTCATGATGGTGTTTATGATCTAATGTAACCTTCTGCAGGGGAGCGGAGCTTTGACCTAATACTCATTCTGACATTTAATTGCAACAGCTGTCACTGGCAATGTGTTCAACATGCTTAAAGTTTAAGAATATGTTAGTTAACAGAAATAATGATCTGCTTCAAATGCATGGAATGAGAATAGTTTGAAGTCCTGCAAATTGGATCATTTGTTGACTGGCTGCTCTTTTTGAGCCCAGCTGCCAGTTGAAGCGCCTTTGTGAATATTTGTCTGTTTGAGGAAAAAGAATTGGTATTAATATCCTTCTAAATGGCTTCCAGCAATGTTCAAAGCAAAGTGTTCCCTGTAGAGAGACAGAGACACAAAGCTCTTGCCATGTCACAACAAAGAGCAGTCAGACTCAGTGTTGGACATGCTTTCACACTGAAACAAGAGCCAAATTCTTCACCCGCCACCGCAGCTGGGAAGAATTTACAGCTACCTGTCACAGCCAACGTTTCACCCACGTTTGGCAGGTAGATATGTGTGGAGGTTTTCTCTATACTGTGTTTAATTTAATTAAATGTTTGACATTTTTAATCAATTGTATTCTTTTGTGCTAGGGCTTTAATGCTTTTGTCTTATGAGAGACTGCATCAAGCGCCCGAAACCATTCTGTGTAAATAAAAGGAATTTCCTTTAGCCGTCAGATGACACAGAGCCACCATGGCTGTTCTCAAAAACCCGGCTCTCAGGACCAGAATACAAGCACTTCTGATAGCTCTGTCGACTCTGGCCTATTGCTTCATCCATAGTCAAACATGCCGCCACGTCTTTCATGTGTCCACAAACCTCTCTCATGTCGGGATTAAGCAGAGCAGAGTTCAGCAAACAGAGGTCTGTGATGCAAAACGCTGAAACACTTGTAAATTTAATTCTCAAGTTTGTGCTGCATGCCTTCTGTCTGCTGGGAGTTTAGGTTAGAAATCCTGAAGCTCTAAATATACTTCCTTTGGCGAGTTCTATTAATACACACAAAGGATCAGAAATCTTTGAAGTTAACATTAAGCCCTACATCGTAAACTTTGACTTGAAATGTAGATCCATTGAATTATTTATTTGACATGCTCCATAAATGTCTTAGCAGTCTTTCATCAATCGGTCTTCGAGATGACATCTTGAGGTGTTCAGGAACATAATGATACCTGAAATGGGGACATAAATAAGACTTCCATCATGTCAACCAAAAAGGCTTGACTTAACCAGCAGGTGTGGGTCTACGTTTGCATTATTCTTTCTTTCTGACAAATCCAGCACATATAAATAGCCCCCATATGATTAGCATGTACATATTGGTGCAATTATTTGTTTTTCAAAGAATTTCTGAAGACCGAAGAGCCAGTGAACTTCATTTTCTGCTCTGCTCTTGCTTTTGGAGAAAACCACATAAACATGAACCTGTCTCTATTCTAATATATTAGAAAAGTGAAGAATTTTTGAGCTGGGTTTATTTTAACACTGTGCCACTAAACCTGTGACATTCTGTTGACAGCAATAGAGAGTTTGGCTCAAATTTCTGCAGGTCAGCCTTGATATTTTGTTCCAACATGGGCTAAGAAAACGTATTTAGTGTTCTGAAAATGCCTTCACAGAAAATGCATGTTGTTTTTTCATTTGTTTTTTAAAGATGTTTATGTTTTCATGTTCATCTGTTTGCTGAAGTGCTATGTTAAGTATGTTTACTCTGTTTTGAAGATTGGATAATTCTGCTTATAACTAATTTCAGCAGATCTTAGATGACAAGTTGTTATTTTTCTTTAAAGACTCAGTGCTTTATTTTGAAAGTCCTACAAGTCTATGTGTAAACATGAGTGACACAGGCGGAACAAACTAGGTGATACGATGGAATGAAATAAGAATAAGTCTCTCTTTCACTGTGAACACCAGAATAAGAAATAAAAAAAGGCTTCTACTATCATTGGAAAACCAAGATTTGATCAGAAAAACAATGTGTGTGAACTGTAACTTAATTGTGCAAGCCATGCACAAGAAAAAAATAGTTTCACAAAAGAACTCTTCACATATCACTGTTACAGTTTTCTAAGAATTATGAGGTACCAGTAGTTAGTCTTTTTTGCAGTAGACAACTTCTATGTATTATCATTTAATATAAACTCAGAGTAGCTAATCTGGTGGCTAAAGTTTACAACAAGTGAACCATGAACAGTGGTATAAGGTGGTTCATTACTAATCATCTGCTTGTGTGAAACAAGATTATAAGAACATGCAAAGCCTTTCTCATAAGAGTAACAATCTGGTAAACTTACAAAGTAGTATGAAATGAAAAAAAAATATGAGAAGTTAACAATTTTTATTACCAATGAATTCTCTTACTTTTCTTTCTGACCATGTAGCATGTGCAGAGCTTGCTATAAAGTTTTTGAGATTGAAATTGGTTTAAAGTGATACAATTTTCTTTGGTCTTGGCCCCTCTTGAACTAGCTGCTGGTGGACCAACTAATTTGGGTTTACATTAAATAAAGGTACCAGTAGAGCAGTGTCTACTACTAGCTAATAGTTCACACTCTTTAAACAGAACATTTAAAAATGTTGAGCTGTCCCTTTAAGAACTCCATGCAATTTATCGTAGAACCAGTAGAAGTAATTTCTGTGTCTGCGACTGAAAGGCAGCTCTGCTGTCACATGCTTCAGCACCATGCAGCGATAACATGCACAGACCCAACAATCACTGGCAATGTCAGTGATTGTGGTTAGACTTCACAAACATCTATGCTGACAATGCTCAGTGCCACAAGTTCAGAAGTGTATTACCTGTGAGGCACAGAAACAACAGCAGTGCAACATTGAGTGAGATGCATTATGAGCCAGCAGGGACATTCACTGTTGTTTTTTTTTTTATTATTTCACTTTGCTGCCAGGCTTGTGGACTAGCTCATCTGCTGTTGTCTAAGGTATTTTCTGCTCTTTTGCTGCAGACAAAAGCAACAAAATTTTTTATGTATTTAAACAAACATTGATCAGTAATCAAGTTTACTTTGTTAGTTGATTGTTTAACATTGTGTTCATTAATTCAGTCTGAACTGATAAGACAAATATGTTATCAATTCAGTGTGCTCACAGCAGATGAGATTTTAGAGACATTTAGAGGCTTCGATTGAATTCCTCCCTTCTAAATGTCTCCTCCTCAAATATTCAAAACTCAAATGTTTTGGTCGTTCAGTTTGAACATTTAATAAAAGTAAAGTGTTCACAACAAAACAGTTTCCATTTGCTTCTCAAAAAATAATATGTATACTTTACAAATGAAAACTTCAGCATTTGCAGTTCTGTTTTCAATGTGTTTTTTTTTTCCACAGAAATAACAGAGAAATCCAATAGGCATACAAATAAAACAGATTGAATCTATTGCCTGTCTCCAGGATCCTCATAAAAAAATGTTTGTGCAGTGGCGCTGTACATTACTGTATTTCAAAACAAATTTAAAAAGATAATTTTTCTGACAAGGCCATGTCAATGGACGAAGACCAAAGAATCCACTGCTGCTCATCCAGTGTCTGTGTCACAGGTGGTGATGTGCTCTAAAGCTTCGCAACCACTTTACTGATGACTGACCTTGATAGTAATTAATTGCATGATTTATCAAAAACAGGATGACTCCTAAATTCATTACAGACACTGCTGGAGGGGAGCAAAGTTTTCTAACATCTTAGTTTCAAGGTCATCATGTCATACTTTTCGTTGGTTATCCACAAGTGTCATCCTACTAATTAATTTAACAATCTTTTGTTATGTGTAAAATAATATTAATTTAATTTAGATATCGTATAAAATGTGGATTATGGGATTATGCTTCTGGAGCAATAAAAAGAGGATGGCACAATTACTGCCAATGCCAATTATGCTTCTATTGTTTAACAACATACACATTTTGCAAAATTGTCTTTGCAAAAGTGCTGGCATTTGTAAATTGCATAAGGTACCAATTCTCCTGCTTGTATCTTTTCTGTATTATTCTGAGAGAGAAATTGGAAACATAAACCAATCCAAACAAAAAGTTTAGTCAAGTTCAATATCAAACAGTTAAAAAAAAGCTGTGCCTTATTATACAGTATACAAAAATATCTGCTTTCAAATGTGCAACAGTGTAGGGGTTAAAAGCACTTCATCGTGTAGCACATTTTTAAAACTTCCCACTAAAAGCAGACACAACATAAAAATACAAGGAAAGATGCAACGTGACTGAGATTCCTGCAGGCAATGAAAACAATCTTCTGATATAACAGCACTCGAGTCTCTTGCTTTATGCTTTGTTTATTTTTCTTTTTCAAAACTGATATTTATTTTTCTATTATCATAGAGTAAATATTTTTCTGTAATTTATTCAATCATTTTTCTTCAGATATGTTAAAATGAGACATTTTGTAATGTCATAGCAATATCAAAACATCTGCATGTCTTTTACTTTTTGAGCCAATTATGACTTAATTCCATGGCCAACACATTTATTTTTCTTCCTCAATAAGTGAAGTTTTTTTTATATTTTAGCATTAAGTTATAAGACTCTGATATTATTTTATTTACGGCAGGTGAATATACAAAGGACAGTTGTAAAAATTATTTTTTTTTGTTAAAATATTAAGTTCTTAGATTCTCAGACAACAAGACTGGTTGTCTGAGTGGGTGCATGTAGGGCTGTTTTGCTCAAACAAGTTTTAAAAAGGTTTTACCTTTTTAAACCTTGTTTGACAGATTATCGTTGGTGGAAGTGGAATAACAAATAACCTGTCTAATACTTAAAATACAGTTTCAATTCTCACATTACCAAAACATATCACATGTGGGTCATGCAGGGAAACATCTCATGGGTGAAAAAGAATCACAGGATGGGCAGTTGGGTCAGTAACACAGTGATTTTCCACACCTTTTGAGGTGTAAATGTTCCAGGTTTATGTCCTGTCAAGCCAGAATGATAGCACTGTGGACACAAAAAATTATAAACCCAAACATAATATTTTTTGCTATTTAAGGACAATGGATTGTCTGTAGTCAACTTACAGCATTTGTCCAGATAATCAAAACACTCATGCAGTCGTAACTTGATGCTCAGGAAGAGCAAAGCAGATGTCACTGTTGGGAAGCTGTTGGGACAATCATTTGTCCCATCAACCTGTCAGGTCCTGAAACCACAAAAATTAAAAACCTTGTAAAAGATCAATCCAACTCCGTCTAGGATCCACTCAACCCCTCTTAGGTCTATGGGAGGGTTAAGCTTGAAAATTTCATAAATACATCATCTGAATACGTACAGTATATGCTAGATTAACAATTGTGCTCTTTTGCAGCATGTATAATATGTTTTATGTATGATTGTATGCACAGTAATATTGGTATTAAATAAATTTAATTGTGAAACTTCAGCTGCCTTCCTCTAATGATAAAATCCTTCATGCTATGTATTTGCTTTCACAAGAAGCTAGCTTTCAGAAAGTTAGTTTCAACAATAGTGTTTTCAGTAGGCCTCTTCACGTAGGATTAAGACCTTGCTAAGCTCTCAATGGCATAAACGATGTAAAGGAACAATGCTAGATTGTGTCAAATCTGGAAGACATCTTTAATTCAAAGACTGTTATGATGTTGTTATACTTCTATAAGCTGCCAAACTTGGATTAACCTTGCAATTTTCCACATCCCTTACATGCTGTCCTGTGCCCTTCCTAAACTATAAATCAGCAGCACTTTCCCTTGATGACCCTATCACAGGTTCTTCTGATCCCAACAGCTCTGAAGCGTCAGTATGTGACATGGCTGGAAGATCATGCCACTCTGCCTTGTCCATTATCACAAATGGTATCAAGACTGCACCCTAGTTACGTTCCATGACCTTGTCACAATCTTTCTTTATATTAATATATCAATGTCCAACACACCAAGCATCTTATCTGTAAGATGTTATGATTGGTGGATTCTATTTTAGACTGTGACTAGCAAAGCTGTTCTTTCTCAATCACTGCGAATAAATCCACGTCTTGGTTTTGACAGATGCCATACCAAACAATAAAATTCCTGTCCTCTGTTCTTTTGCCATGCACATGTCTTTGCCCCTTTCCTGTCAGATTACTGTCGAATAAAGGCCACTTGTGCCAAAAAAAAATCTTAAAAAAAGCAGAAATCTACAAAACAAAAGGTCTAGCCTTTATTGATAATAAAAATATTTAATTATCTTAGAAAACATTGTCTTTGCTGGTCATTCTAACAAATTGCTAGTCAAGGTTAAGATAACTACCCACAATTGTTCACAGGAATCTCTAACTGCTCACAGTCTCCACCAGAGATTCCTTGATTGTCGTTAGTAGAGCAGGGTGAGGAGTTTCCCTAAAGTATTTGACTATGTCTTTTGTTTTACTGATATCCAACTTCAGGTAAGGTTCATCACAACACTTTAGTCAAGACGTCAAGAGCATGTCAGTGATGATTCTCTCCAAAATGACTTCAGCAAACAGACTACTGTCATCTGGAAACTTGAGGAAGTGCTTGTTTTTGTAGGCACTCTTGCAATCATTTCTCTATAAAATATCCAAAAAAGAGGAAATCACTCTGTAGATGACAGCTGTTTCCTTGCTAGGACTGTATTCATTCTTTCTGCCTACAGCCTATATGTGAAAAGGTCTAAAATCTATTTCACCAAGCCAACAACAAGATTAAATAGGAATTGGAGTTTCTTCACCAAGAACTGCGTTTGAATTATATTACAACTAATCTCAAAGTAAAATCCACAAATAAAAGCCTTGCATGGATTTTTGTGCCCTCAAGTTGCTTGAGCAGATAATTGAAATGAGCAACAGTAAGTGTCCTCCACTCTTCTGTGTGCCTGGTAACAACACTGCAATGGGTCAACCTGGCGCCCTATTTCCTCAGTCAGAATGGCTTTGACCAGTAGCTCAAAGCATTTTAGGACAGTAGAGGTCAAAGCCACCTGCTGAAAATCATTAGGTTCTTTGGAGATTACTTTTTTTCTACAGATACAATTATAGATTCCTTTCAGAGCTTGGGAACATTTTGAGGAAAAGGAAACGGATCAAACAGTTCTGTAAAAATATTGTTGGTTAGCACAGATTTTAAGAAGTCTGCCCATTGATCCTTTCAGACCCTAGACTTTTTCTAATGTTAGATCTGTGGAGCACAGACCTGACTGACTGAACACTAAAGCAGGTTTAGAGAAGACAGGACAATTGTCAGAACATTGTTTAAAAAGATAAAAATCATTCATGCATTTGCAAGCTCCAACTTCTCCTTAAGTTCTCCTCCTTGTATCTATCTGCTCCTTTCATTGTTCTGTCCAGTCATGACTTTCATGCCATCTCATACAGTTTTAAAATTATTAATATTACATTTTTCCTCTGTTCTTATATTGAAAATTGTCCCTTCTAATCTAATACAAAGTTGCTATTTTAGCTTCCTCCTACTCTTTATCTTTACTATATAAGGAGACATCACTCCTTTGTAATGCATCCCTCACTGTTTTTGCTTCACCATGGTTTAGTGTTTGGAAAAGCGTTTACCTGCTTTGTGTAGAAAGTAAGGAGGAAATTACTTAAACCCTTTTGTTAAGGCTCTCTGTAGAATTATGAAAACATCCCGATCGGTGCCTTTTAGGGATTCTTTTGATTACTTCAAAGAATTTTCTGACCACACTTTTACCCTCCTAGTAACAACTTTAGGTCTTTTAAAAATAGGTGTTTTGTTTTAGTGTGGACAAGAAGTGTTGCATTATGATCAGAGAAGCCGTTTTATTGAAACGTTAAGCATATCTGATGTTTTCTTCATTCTAGTTAGGCAAACATACTGAAAAAAGTTATCCAGCATCTTCAAACTGCAATGGTTGAAATCACCAAGAATAAAACATAGGTCAGAGAGAGGAACTGGAGACTTTGTGTAACTTGATAAATAGTGTTTGCAGCATTTGTTGTATTGGCTTTTGGCTGTATATACTATAATCAGAAATGTATTCTGATGAAAGCCAAAAAGGTTGCAGGGAGATGGACAGCAGCTCTATATCCTTGATGGACACAGACATAAAGGGAAACTCTACTCTCCCAGCCCCTTGGGACTTCCCTCTGAGATCGACCCCCGTCTCCTGGGGGACCTGAGGGCTAAACCACTATACAATTCAGAAGGAGCGAACTGAGTTTCAGTGAGGAATATCAAGCAAGTGTCTCTAAATTTTTCTAAGTGAAATATGTTCTCCTGATGGTGTGGACATTGCAGAGCACCATAGTGGGGACTGGGGTATGGTGGCACTTTGGCCTTCACCTGACCCCACCCCACCTCCCACATTTAATTTTCAAAGTTTAGCACTTCCATAAAAGTTCTTGAAAGAACAAAATATATAAACTGTCATAAGTTCAAAAATGATGACAGAAGATGCTGCAGATTTCTTAAGTCCAACGGAATATTCCAAGAATACCATATCCTTCCGGTGTCCAATTGGTTGTTGTGATGTGAATCAAGCAAACACTGGGTCACACCTAGCAGAGTTCATATAGTATAAAAAAAATACAAGATCCATAATGGCAATGGATCTCCTCTCCTTTTCCTTCTAATACTAATCATTTGTTCTCACTTTTCCCCACTTTTCTATTCTAGCTCTTCACTCAAAAACACACAATCCACACAGACCACTGCTGATTGTCATGCAGCGCCATCTTGGCTATCTTGTCTGTGTTTGTGCATCAATCACGTCAAATCAATCAGAGTTTATCATCAATTTGCATTTTTCATGAGTCTTGTTTTAACTCTTCCAAATACACCAACTGTTTGTAGCAATGCTGTTCTCTTAATCTGCTTGCTCTGACTCAGTACTTCCCTCCTTACTGATGAACTCAGCCTCAGGTTTTTCTTAGACTAAACATATACATGCTGAAATCAAGCGAGAGCCTGGAATACTCACTCTTTTGTTGCATCAATCTGCTTAGACCAACCAGGGTACAATTTGGAACAGTGTGCCCTTCTTGTTGCTAAAGCCTGACTTTAGCAGTGAGTGTGGTTTACAATGCGTCTAAATTGCAATGAGCACGGAGATTTTTTTGTCTTTGATAGCATGGATTGCTGCAGTTGAATGGTGGCAATGTGATGAAGGAATTGTGCAATAATTGTAGTTGTAAGGAACATAGAGACAAGGCATTATTGCTTAGTGGCTCTACTGCCATAAGTGTTGCATCAGCTGGCCTGCAGCAAGAGCATGATTGGGTCATATTGTAGGCATGACCAAACCAAGACAAGGCGGTGTGCATTGGGGCTCACAAAATGGATTTTTGCCCTCATCTCTTATGACCACGACTCCACTCAAAAATGTTGGATAACATCATCACAACACTAAAAGCTCTATGATCTTATCATAGAAGTATTTTACATACACAAACAAGTATAGGAACTTGCTTGCTATTTTAAATTTCATGGAGAGAGACACTGATGACTTCACTAGCATCTTATGACATCCCCTGGACTGGCACATTTTTGACACTGTTGTGTGTTATTATTGTTATTCTTCCATCCATTATGCATAGGGAGAGCATGTAAACTCCATGCAGAACAACACCAGGCTGGGATTCAAACCTGTGCACTGTGCAGCCCTGTTGCTTGATTTTAATCTCGTGAAAATGGGGCTCTATAACAAAGGTACAACATGGATTACTTAACATATATTTTGCGACATCTGCATTCTCTGCATCATAGTATATTACTTCTAGGCATCGCAAATGACTTTTTCAGGTATATCAGGCCAAGCATTAAAGTTATACACAAGAATCCCTCTATGAGTACTGAAAAAGACAGCATTTTCTGTTTGCATACATCCACATTTGATAAGCAGCCTCAGACATCATTCTTGGGATCCTTGCAGAAAAGGGTATTTTCTACTGATAAGTCGTTATTCCTCATAGACTGTCAAACTAGCAAAGCAGTGTGAAGACAGACTCCTGTGCCCCAGGTGTGGTGTCTGTCCAACAACGCACAGCTCAAACAGATCAAATACGTAGTCTAAGCTGTCTCAGCATGAACTGTGAATGTTGTTCTGATGCGGTGACAGAGCATTTCGACCAAAAGCAAACATTGTCGGTCACATTGTGCCTCTGTCATGTGTTTTGTTGCTTTTTGGATGAAGATGGAAATCATGATAAAAATGATGACTCGTTGGCAGCTTTATCTTTTTGGTTGTTTTTATCCTGGAATAGGAACCGCACTGGGAGAAATTCGATAAACTTCTATACCACTTGATAAAATTACACTGACATCAGCTTAGTGGTTAAATGCTGTAATCATGTGCTCAAATATGCAAGTGTGCTTGTCTTCCTGAAACTTTAGGTTTGTCTTGGTGTATTTGCGTTGCATTCTAGATTAGTGTGGTAAGTTGCTTAGGTTTTTCCCTAGCATGAATGGTTTCATCACATAAAAAAGTGAAACTACCAATAGAAACATACCCAGAAGCATGTGCAATCCAAAGAAAAAATTTAACCTGGCTGCTTCACTTAATTCTGGCTTGTGGACTGTGTTCAGGTAATAGTGTCTGTTTCACAAACTCTACAGAGAAACATGATAAAAACCACAGCAACTACACTGTGAATGTGAAACATTTATAGCAAAACCTATTTCTTTTTAATCTCAAATAAAGAATACATGTGTTCAGGTACTGTGACTGTATCTCTTTCACCTATAACTCACTACAAAAGAGGCTTGTCTGTTATGTTCACAGAGGGAATCCCCTCAACACATTTTTATGACTGATGGGGATTATCAAAGATGTACTTTATTAATCCCCATGGGGTCTTCAGCTCTGGTTCACAGGCATTACCCCAGTCAAGGGCAATGAAAATTTAATCTCTAATACCTACCATGCTCAGGAGAATTTTCAGTCCCCTCAGCTTTTCATTTATGCATCACATTATTCATGATAAACATGATAAAATCTGTACTCTGGTTTAAAGGACACATTGCAAAGTACACCAAAAGTCCGTAATAAAATTCTATCAGTTGGTGAACACATAGCAAGTTAGAATTACCATTATTTTGAAACATGTTCAAAGTATATTAAATGTTTTTTGTGTATAATTTTTGCTTTAAAATTTTACTGTCAACATGTGATACACATGCAATTTGGGACAAACAGTTAATTAAATAACTCTAGTATCCAACATGTATCAGATCTAAACACAAACAGATGTGGTATATCTGAACTGAAACTTTCTGAAACCTCCTTCAGATCTTTTGTAAATCCCTGGACATACACTGGTGAATATATGTTCCTGAATCCTACCAAGAATAAAAGTGAATTTTCTATTTTCTTTCTTTTTTCTTCTTAGCTGTCTTGAATTTTAAAGCTTGTTTTTCTTATGTTACGATCGATCGGCCACCGATCATAATCAGCCAATTTCCGTGAAAAAGTGTATGATTGGTGATGTCCGATCACTATCTCTTGTTGCCGATCACCAAAACGATCACCTGTATCTCACTTCTCAGCCTGTGTGTGCAGCTAATCTCCTTTTTTCTTTCACACTGCGCAAGCGCGCAGCAACAAATCCTGTCGTGTGGAACTATAACACTCTGAGAGTGAATGGGGAAGTTTGCATGTTGCGGCAGAAAATTATCTCGGGGTGAAACATGACACAATGCATCAACACAGCGAATCTAATATGACATTTAAAAAACAAGTACTTGACGGAGTTTGGCTCCATCGAGGCTCAACGCAAGGAAAAAATGACATCGGGAACAGCCAGATAGCAGGTAAACCAGTGCACTACTTCAAACACTCACTGGGATTAGCATGACGGTTAGAAATCTAAACAAATAACCCGAAAAATAATTCAAGTCTTCGAGGTGGCGGTGAAAGACGCTGGTTCTGCTCTCTGTGTAGAACCGCCGCTACACGCTACTGGTAGTAATATTTCACATATGGAGCACAGTTTCTGCACCACCCTGAAGCTGCAGCATGTAACTTAAACAACAATAACAACAACAAAGATTTCACATATTAAAACTTCCGCTGTGTCCAAACATGAGATAATTTATGAAAAAATAAATAAAAAATAATTGATCTCCTCTCCCTCCTGTGTTCTGCAGAATTATTCTGCTCAGTCAGAAACAACCTATCAGTACCAGCATTAATCAGCTAGCCATGCTCTTGGGAAATTTTGATTCAGTAACCCAGGATTGTTTATTTTGATGCAACCTGCATTTGACTTTGAATGAATGTTTCCCTCTTTTACTAGACATTCTTTGATATAGGCAGTGCTGTGAGACGTATTTGACTCATGTATAATTTAGGGTACAGACTAAATTATACTTTACTGTTAAATGTTGTTTAACTGGTTGCAGGTTTTCAGTTGTTCTTTTGACTGAGTAGCTGCTGTATTGTGCCTGCAAGTATGTTGCATGTTTACAACATATTTGTAAACATGCAAGTACCTAATTAATTAGGTGAATTTATTACCAGATCGGAGCATCCCTAATTTTAACTGTTCTTTTTCAGGGATTATGAAACAAACACGTTCTGTGAATTTCAAGGAGGGAATTAACAAATTTTAATTTGCCACTTTTATCTAATACCCGTATGGTTAGAATTATACTTATATATAGAAACACTTAATCAATAAATTATATTTTTGTCAAATGTTTCATAGCATGTTGTACCTCGACAAGATCTTTTTTGTGGTTGCCAGCAATGTTTTGGTATTGTACTGGCTGCTGGTTGGTTTCAAGGCACAGGCCCAATTTTTCTATTCAACTCAGGTAATTTCAAGACACTCTCCCAAAAGAAGCAAAGTTAGGTTCAAAAATAGTACACAAATTTTTGGTGTAGTTCTAGCTTTCTAAAAGCTTAATATTCGCCTGCTGTGTTTGTTCCCGAAACAGGATTAATTTCTACATTTGAGAGATTTGTCCTGCTTAACACCTCATTTTCAGTTTCAACATTCTGATCCAAATTTCCTCCCTCAAATGAGGTTAACTGGTTAGAATAATCAGGAACCGTCCAGGAACCATAAAGGTTCAAGGGCGACATGAAATAGAAAGTGCTGCTACACTACTGTCACATTCTATATTGAAAGATGTTTTACATCACACTTTGCACTTAAAGGGTGCTAAACAAAAAAGAGTTCCCTGCTTCAAAAGCAACACTGTCAAATCATGTTTAAACTTTTAGTTTAGCCACATGGACAAGCCAAGGCTTTTGGTCAGAGAAGACAAAGATTTAGCTGAAGACGTTTGTTGTATCATCATTACACCTGCAGAAATGAGCGGTTCAGTTGCATTAATACAAGCCTGAAAAAAATACAGTGAGTCTATGTGTGTGTGCAGATGGGCTAATGGCAACAAATAATTAAAACTGCACTTATTCTTTGGCTCTACTCCACTGAAGTCTTTTTTTAATTATTATTATATTTAACAAAAAAATAAATAAAAAGCTAATAGGACTGTCACACCTTAACATGAATACAGGGTACATCGCTCTATCAATATGTACAGAATACTAGACCTCAGTCAGTGTGGCAAATGTGTACTCTGTGAAGCTACATGCTGACATGTCCCCAAGCTCTACTCTGTTGAATGAAGGAAAAAAAAACCTCAATTGTTATCGCATCATAAGACAACTGGATTCAAAACTGCACCCCTTATTAAAATGCAGAGTGCTGTCTCTGGCAGCAGACAATGGCAGCTAAATCCTCTGATGAGGAAAAATTCTCTGCCTTGCCTCCTCTCTGCTGCCTTTGTGCTTGTGTGTGCGCGTGGGTGTGTGTGCGTGTGTCTATGGGTGTATAATACTTGGTTTGGAACTGCTTAAAATGCCTTGCATGATTTACTTTCTCCACCCCAGTCATGGACTTGCATCAAAATCACCCTTTGGTCACAAAGTTATGAGCCTGTTGACAGACTACACTCCTGCATGTCAGAAGGGCATTCATGAAAAATAATTTGTAAATGAAATGCTTTTTAGTTGGGATAATTGTTTTTAATTTGTAGGGTTTATGAACAAAATTCAACATTACTTCATCTTCACACATTAAAAGCAAAGTTCTTGCATTGTCACATGGATACATTTAGCTTTGGCAATGCTGGTTTATTAACTGGGGTGGGGTTTTTTTTATACAAAGATTTTCAATTAGAATTTAGTACCTAGAATTGCTTCAGAAATTTGAGTTTGTCTGAAGTAAGAAAAAAAAAAATCAATATTTTAACTTTTGTCAGTCCTATGTTTAAGCTGTAGTATTGACATGATTCATAAAGTAAATCATCTGTCAGTTACAGCTTCTACAGCTGCCCACCTGCACCAGATGGGCTATGCATAATTAAGATGATAACCCACAGCAGAAATCTGAACCTGTCACCTTGTTGAAAATAAGACTGACCAGCCCAGGGGCATACTTATTCCAGATGCTCACGAGTTCCTACTGTTCTGCTTTCAAACTGACTGTAGTTTTGGGCTGAGCGTTGGTCATAAAAAAGGTTTAAATATGTTTTTAAACTCTTATAAAACAATTTTTAACAAAAATAACTTGGATTTTGGAATAATCCAATAACTTGGATTATTCCAGTTACCTGGTAACTGCCACCTTATCGTGGTGGAGGGGTTTCAGTGTCCCAATGATCCTAGGAGCTATGCTGTCTGGGGTTTTATGCCCCTGGTAGGGTCACCCAGGGCAGACAGGTCCTAGGTGAGGAAACAGACGAAGCGCAGCCCGAAGACCCCTATGACGAATAATCCAATAACTTGGATTATTCCAAGTTATTGTACTGAAAAATACAAGTTCCATGTATTTTTCAGTACATAGAACTTGCAAAGATATTCACTTGAAAATACATTATTCTGACCCCGAGTTATCTCTTTTATAGCCATGATTTGTGGTGGTTTGAGAACACCAGGCCTTTTTACACGTAAACTAGGCACTAATTAGAACCACTCTCTATTGTATAACAGTAGAGTCTAAAACAACACCTCCTACTGTCTCTTGAAATTGATACAATACACACAGTGCTGTTTGAACTCTTAAACACACCTGGTAACATTGTTCTGAAAACCTCCAAAAGTCAGTCTCTCATTTCAGCAGCATACTCTCATATTGAAAATGGTAACTATAAAAAAAGTCTGCACTACATTTGAATATATATTTTTAGTGGAGAAAAAATAGTAATAACTACTTTTTTTAAAAAATCACTGTTGACATTGTTTTTAAAGTAAAAAAAAGAAGATTTTTAATAATCAGGAAATGACAACAAAAATATTTAGTCACCTAAACTTTTTCACATCTACAGTCTGTGACAAGACTGGAAAGGGAACCAAATTAGCTTTGCCACCAGTGATGATATTAAGGAAAAAATATATACCCTCAAAAAACTAAACATATACAGTTTGCTAAAAAATGATTGAGACTTTAACTAGGACGCTGGGTTTTTGTTTGGTGAGGCTAAAGCTGAAATATTTGGCAACAAGGTTTTAGTTGTAGTCTGGCATATGACATAAAGTGAGTATGTGAAAACTCATTTTATGTTTACTTACAATTGGGATTCTGTGATGTTGTGGGACAGTTTCTCCCTCAAAGACATTAAAATCAACAATAGAGTAACAAAAGATAACAAAATAAAATACATATAGCCTCCATAAGTAACCTGAAAACCATTCCCTATGTTGGATTCTTCACAACTTATTTTTCTGCAAATGTCCCTGTCTTTAACCTCAATTTTAGGTCACATACTTCTTAACATCTGAGCTGAAAATTCAATATGGAACCTCTATTAATTCTATATGAACTGATGATTATTTCACACTTGAATCTATTTACACTAGTAACATTCACCAAGCTTCCTTTTGGGAAAGGTCAAGAGTTTTCAGGCAGCATAAATTAAGGTCTGTTAAATGTAAATAAGTGACTGTTGCAGCTTGTCCTTGTTTCCACAGCTGAATCAATTCATCAGTTTGTGATCAAATCAGTGTTTAGCCGTTGTGCGACAGTTTAATAAATCACATGTTAAAAGCTTCATATGTCTTCCCAAGTGTTTAAATCTTCACCATTTCCAGGATGGCTTGATAAATGACAGCAAGTATTTTCAAGGGTGATGTCTGCATGTCATTTTCTGAAAATACTGTTTGGTCTGTAACAGCTGTGCCGATTGCAGAAACACACTTTATAAGGCGGCTTTAGAAAGAGAATAGATATCCTTTGAAAAGACATAAATCCCTAAACACCCACCATGACACTAAGTCCTGTCCCCTGATCCGTCCTCACACGTTGCACTCATATCAAATTCAGAAATTCTGTGGCATTACTATTTCTTATTCCTCACACCTATTAGCAGCAACTGCTCTGTTAGTGTCTTGTGCTGCTGCCTGGCTGGTCTGACAAAGCCAACATGAAAGAACAGTGGGAGACATAGTCATTTTACCAGTTCAACCTTTGAAGTTGTTTCTCGTTGGATCATTAAAGCAAGAAAACGCCCTGTAGCTCTAAACAGCACATATGTACAGTATATATCTTTCTGGTTGAATGCTGTGTTCACTGTGATCTGGATGCATTAGTGTTATGAGACCACCATTAATTAAGTTTTTATCTGAGCAATTGCTGGTTGCCCTATGCCATCAGAGTATTCTTATAACTTTCAGAGGTTTTTTTGTCCAGCCAATCATTTCTATTACCTAAATATTTATTCTATTTTAGATAATATTTTTCATATTTATTCTAAACTCAAATAGGAATAATAACAGTTACCATCTCGAAACAACACATAAATATAAATGTCATATTGTTTCTATGACAATAAGTTCTGCAATTAAATAACTAAGTATAATAACAGATGTGTTTTCCATTACATATGAAATCATTGGTGATGCCAATTTATCTTCAAATGTGTTGGTAAGTTTCACAGTTTGCTATACGAGGGTAAAAATGAGCAGCATGAAGATCGAAATAAATGTATTGAATCTGCAAGTGTGAGGTAGGTAGCTAGTTGGCACTATAAGGGAACAAGATGATACAGGTTTACATGATAAATAAGAACACCAAGATACATTTGGGTACGAATGCACTGAGACCAGAAAAGGAACATGATGTTTGCGTGAATGTCAAGTAGATTCAGCAGGTCTTTAAACATCTAACGTATGGTGGTATGTATATATACATATATCAACAAAATAAACTGCCCAATTGCTAGATAATTATTAGAAACAAACTTTTTCAAAGACTTTATTGAGTACAGTGGATACATACTTTCTCTGTTATTGTCTTGCTTGATTCAAGCTGATTCAAGCTGCTACCTCTCCATGGGCTGCCACCTTATCGTGATGGAGGGGTTTCAGTGTCCCAATGATCCTAGGAGCTATGCTGTCTGGGGCTTTATGCCCCTGGTAGGGTCACCCAGGGCAGACAGGTCCTAGGTGAGGAAACAGACAAAGCGCAGCCCGAAGACCCCTATGACGAACAAAAACATTGGATCTAGTGTTCCCTCGCCCGGATGCGGGTCACCGGGCCCCCACTCTGGAGCCAGGACTGGAGGTGGGGCACGTTGGCGAGCCCCTGGTGGCCGGGCTTTAACCCATGGAGCCCGGCTGGGCTCAGCCCGAAGAGGAAACATGGGTCCCCCTTCCAATGGGCTCACCACCTGTAGGAGGGGCCAAAGGGATGGGGTGCAATGTGTAATGGGTGGCGGCCGAGGGAGGGGGCACTGGCTTTCCGATCCTTGGTTGCGGAAGCTGGCTCTTGGGATGTGGAATGTCACCTCTCTGGTGGGGAAGGAGCCGGAGCTAGTGTGTGAGGCTGAGAGGTTCCTGCTAGAAATAGTCGGTCTCACCTTTACGCATGGCTCTGGTTCTGGAACCAGTCTTCTTGAGAGGGGCTGGACGTACTTCCAATTCTGGAGTTGCCCGCGGTGAGAGGCACCGGGCAGGAGTGGGCATACTTGTTGCCCCCCATCTCGGCGCCTGTACGTTGGGGTTTACCCCGGTGAACGAGAGGGTAGCTTCCCTCCGCCTTTGGGTGGGGGGACGGGTTATGACTGTTGTTTGTGCTTACTGGCCGAACAGCAGTTCAGTTTACTCACCCTTCTTGGAGTCCTTATAGGGGGTACTGGAGAGTGCCCTCCTGGGGACTCCCTGGTTCTCCTGGGGGACTTCAACGCTCACGTGGGCAATGACAGTGAGACCTAGAGGGGCGTGGTTGGGAGGAACGCTCCCTCCGATCTGAACTTGAGTGGTGTTCATGAGTTTGCTGAAAAGCTGGTAACTGAACACAACATGTAATGGACCATATCATCAACATAGACGAGATTCACCTCACGTTTGAACAAAATCTTAATAAATGTGTCTAAAAGACCAGTGCGACTTTTATATGTTTTCTTCTTCTTCATGATTCACTCTTTGACTGTTGTGACTTTCACACCAATATGACGTATTGTCCAAAAGATATAGTAAACTATTTTTGTAAATATGTGCCTAACTGAAAGATGCATTGTCTCTGATTCGCTTCCTATTTTCTTGTTTTTGCTACTTTCAATTTTATTTGCCTCATTTAATTTTAAAGCGAATCCTCTCCTCTTATTTACTATGTAGGAAAGAAAACATAAGAAAATGAACAAAACAAAAAGAAAACTGGCCTGAAAATATGATGGAGTTTTCCTTTGTGCACATAGTAAGGTCATTTTCAAGTTTGGGCAAGGGCTGAATAAAACCTTGACATTTACCAAAGGAGACAATGCTGTCAAACTGATTTTCTTTTTATTTTCATTCACTCATCGTAATTAGGACTTATAAAGACAGAGAAAGATGATACACAACAATTGGGAATATGGTGTATTTGGTTGCTTTCTAGGTTCTTTTTAATGTTTTTGTTTAATTTCATCGCTGTGTTTTGCTATGCTTATATATTGGGAATAAGAGTTTTAACTCTGCTTTGGAGTCAAAGTAATCACTTTGTATGTATGTTAAAGAGTGTGACTCTGTCTGAATAGACAGACAGACAGACAGACCGTAGCGAGTTGCATAAGATCCTTATAAAATTAATTTTACTTGTGGTTATTGTGGTTGTAACATGACAGAATTTGAAAACATTCAGAAGTTATTAATACATTGCAAGTTGTGCATCACCATATGTAATAATAGGCTATTTTATGTTGTTACAATGAACTTAACCAGATAATAGATGGGATCTACGCCGGTCCGACCATCAGAGTTGAAAGATACATGTTGAGCATGCAACATCTCTGTACTCTGCATGTGTTAAAACCTGTTTTGTTTTTTTTGGGGGTTTTTCTGGTCTACAAATTGTTAGTATATTAAAACAGGGCCTTGAATCGATTCTGTGCCTGCAGCATCATTTCAGGTGCTCTATACTTTTTGGAATATTCGACCACCATGAAAGCCTCTGACGTTTTGAAAACCATCTCACGTCCACACAGACAGCCTTGTTATAGCTTCATGCATGTATAGGGAAGTGTGTGTGTGTTATAAATCGGGTTTTTCATCTCTGCAGTGAAACAAAAGTACATCAATGATACTCAAACCTTCCTCTCACCCCATTGACTCCCATTTTTTTCTCTACACCACAGCTCTGCTCTCACAGATATCGCACTGCTCTCTTATTTTCTCACCCTCTGTAACCTATTCTCAGCCTCTCTCCCTTTCTTGCTTCTCTTCTCTCCTGGTGCCCTTCCTTTAGCCCATCCCCAGCAATACTACTTACTATTCAGTTCAGGGAGGCTGCAGGCAGAATTGCTCTACCTCCCCAAACTGCTGCTGCAGGACTTGGCCTTTTTATTTCTCCCTCTCTCTCTTCCTTGCTCTTCCTCTGTCTGATAACCAGACATTTCCCCTCACCTTCTTCTCTAATTCTACTGAAACTATGCACCTAAAGCCTTGGCTTACAGTCCAACACGCTTAGTGTTTAACTCCTTTCATTCCGCTTGAACTGCTTTTCTTCTTTTAAGGATGCTTCAACTATTAGATCACCAGTAAATCTACAGCCATACAATTACCCGAGTAGTGCTCCTCCATCGTTTTTATGATGCAGCATTTGTTAAACATTTAGGAAGCTGTTCTTAAAAGCCAAGTAGTTTTTGACATTATTAATTGTACATTATACATTAGGAATGCAATATCTACACTGGCCAGGTAGATCTCTCAGTCACATCATCTGTATTTCCTTGATACCAAAGCTTTGTTCAAGTTTAATTTCTTGTTTGGTATGTGAAAGATACTTTCCTTTTTCCCAGGTGGTTCTGGAACATTTTCACTTTGTGGTGGAAAAAGAAAATGGGAGATAATTTTAGTTGAGCTGGACTGACTTTGACTAATAATAAGCTAACAGCTTAATGGTGTCTCGGCTCATTCTTTCTGAAAGGACAATGCAGGGCCTGAATATTGTAGAAACTAATGTCAGATAAATCAATTACAGACTTCAGATACACTTTGAATATGCTTTGGTAACATCTGGCAGTCAAACAAAGGACACACTGAGGGGATTGACGAACAGATGGCCTATCTGGTTCTTTATTGTCTTTTCTTTTTCGGATTTTTTTGCTCCTAACCCCGTCTTTGTTTCAGTTCTCTCTTTGTACTTGCAGTTCATCTTCTTGTTTAGATCTGGCTGTTGCATTATTTGCTCACTTTTGAAAATTTGTCTAGTAGAAATATGTCTCAATTCCGTATACTCTCAAGGTAACCTTCTTTGATTCCTGTTGTGAATCACACAAACAACCATGTTTTTTTTAAACCTGTTGTGTTGAATAAGGGTCCATAGTTGCTTATTATTGGTTTATATAGGCAGTTGCTCCTTTACTCTATATTATCCAAACAAAGTCTTTGTTTAATAACATCTATAGCCCACTTGACCCCAGATACTGATAGCCACTGACAGGCCTGGAGTCTTAACACCAGCGAATGTAATGAGAGGAGTAAGTAAACAGCTTCAGCTATTAAACGTAAGAGGGCTTGCGCCTGAAGGCACTCTGGTTTCTCATCACACATTGCTGTTGTAGGCTGTATTAAGTCAAAATGACAAGAGACCACCAGGCTCAGGTTACTCTGCTACAGATACTATAGCATCTATGGAGGGGGCTTGCTATATTTATGAGCTTACATATTTATTTTCATTTATCAAGAGGCTTATTTTATTAGGAGTGTGAAAGATATTTTTTTGCAGTAGCACATTTACTTAAGAAAATGTTGGATAAGCTTTTTCGTTACATCTAAGCTTGCTTGACAATGTGACTGATTGTATTTTCTGTATTGAGTTTCTGTCAAGTTTGTCTTTTAACAAAAACAGTTCCCTTTTACTTAGATTAATAAATACTGTTATGAATAAATAATTAATAAATACTCCAAGTAAATAAATGTTTCCAGCAAAAAAAATAATAATGGGGACCTTATTTTCTCTTTAACTCTTTATTCAAATTTCAAAAATTATTTCATTTATTTCCTTTATTTATTCACACACATTCATATGTATGTATTTGTAAATATGTGTATATACAGTAAAATACTTATGGCCTTATTTTTTATACTGTATTAGTTAGTATTTCATTGAGTTTTATGCTGTACAACAATGGATTATTTAATAACTGGCAAGAACAACAACTGGAGACTGGAGTTAGGATAAAAAACTGCATACCACAGTAAAGTAGTGTTACGAAAGCTAGCTTGGGGCGCCACGTGGAACAGGTATACCATATGAGGGGCCGCAATCCTCATTTGTCCCCTGTTTGCTTCCAGGCCCCTGGCCATATTTTCACCTCCTCTCTCTTCCCTTTTTCCTGTCTAGCTCCTACTGAATAAACGCTACTAACTATTTATCCCCAAGGGGCAATTCTTGACAAAATTTGTGATGCAAAGACCTTTCTAAAAAGAATACCAAAGTAAAACAATGCCTTATAATAATTGCAGTTAATAGTAAATTAAGATAAATACTTCCTCTATAAATTACAAACACAATTAATTCAATCAAAAATAAATGGAAAAATAAAAATTTTGAATGTATCCTTTTTTTTTTGCTTCAGTCTTGTATATCCTAATAAGATTATTCTGTTCCCCTCTACTGTGTTACTGTAGAATAATGTTAAGACCTATCAAACCAAAATTGTAATCCAAACCAAATTATTGGAAAAATCCTTTCTTGCTGCAGAAATTATGGTTTGTTTTCTTTGTGGCCATCCTGTAATCACAGTGCCTGATAGCCACCGCTGCACCTCTTTAAGTTGCACTTAATGAGAACATCTCAAATTGGCCCATCTGTGGCACTACAGCAGAAAGAGCACAACTTATCTTAATGAGGATCTGGCTGCCCATTATCAGCTGGTAACCCAACCAACATGTTACCACTGTTATTGCCACACACTCTGGAGCTTGCATACACACAAAACACTCACTCACATTCTTGTTATCAGCTTGCCTTCCCCTTTAAGCCTGCCACAGACAGTGTAACCACATTGGGCAGTAATTGTACCTCTCACTCCTGCCTAATTGAATTGACATGGAGCCGGAATTGATATCATTTACCGCATTGATCTTGAGAGACAATGAGACACAGTGCCTCTTGCACCACCTGACTTCTATTTTCTTCCCTCTGATTCATCTGCCCATTTCTTTTATTTGCCATGTTATTGCCTATGAATTACTAAACCCAGGTCCCATTTGTCCATCAAGCCTTGGGTTCAGTCTTTTTTTTTCTTTTTTTTTTTTGTATTGGTTTGGTGAATTGGCTTCAATGACGTTGATGGGATACTAAATTAATGCCAGTAATTTAAAACAAATAACTTAATGAAAGATATTGAATATTATAAATTAAAGGCATTTCTAATTTGGCCGTTAAGTGGAACATAGATTACAATAAAACCAAGTATCCCACTTCACTTTTTTCATTTTTCAAATGCACTTTTTATTGCTTCTTTATGAGGTGTACTGTCAAAATTGCAGAGAGGTAATGTAGTTTTCACTGCAACACATCTGCAAATTTCAATATTTACTGTGCGAGGACCTCAGAGAATTGACACTATCATTGTGTGGTTGGTTCACCAGTATGCACCAGCCAGCTGGCCTCTCCTGAACTGACAAAAGAAACTGCGCTTCTACAGACTCAGTTGTTTCTTTCACAAGATTCTTATTGTTTGCCCACCTATTCTGTCTTTCTTTCCCCCCAACAGAGATTGAATGAGAGCACAGCATGGGGGTGGAAAATAATAGATGAGGGAGAATTGGCAAACACTGTCTGTAAGGCACAACAGGAAGCTTTATTAACCAGGAAACCCAACTTGCATTTTCCAACATACGTATATGGAAAACAAGGGGAAAAAACAATCAATGATATTCCATGGAAAATAATTAAATCAACCACCATCCAAGTTATCAAGCTTTTATTACATGTTAAATATAAAACAAATTTCTACATATAGACAGGTTAAAAAGGTCTGCATATCATTCAGAAATAGTTTTCTGTAATTAACTTAACAAAATAATTAGATTAATCAAGCACATAAACATCCATATATGTTTATTATTTTAAAAATATGTTTAAAAAAATTATTCTAAGTCCCTGTGAATCACAACAAAACTGTTGAAACTTAAACTTTTTCACACCTCTCAAGGTTGCAGTTACCTCTATTGCTTATGGACCTCATTAACCCACTCTTGTTTTTCCTTCCACTAAACTTTCCAGTCCTAGTTTTGCATAAGTACTTTGTGAACCATCTGCTTCTTTCGTGTCAACCTTTTGTAGCTTACCATCCTGCTAAGCAACTGTGAAGTTAGTGATCTTTCGTACAATTGTGTAAGACACAACATGGCCATAGTGTAACATTTATTTATTAAATATGTCATTTTTATTGCTTTTATGTAATATTCTGTTTTTTAGAGAAATAATTTTTTTTTTTCTGTAAGCCATATTTACCGCAGTTAACACTGGAAGTAGTCTGTCAAAAGCAAATCTAGAACCATTTTTTAATATAATTTACCGAAATAAATGAACTCTTTAACATTGTAATTTATACAATAAGTACCCGCATTTGCAAGCGCAAATAAGAGATTTTAGTTTGTAAATATTTGACCTTACTGTGTGATTGACACACTGACTAACCTATGAATCGTCACTGTGCACAGCTTTTTATGCAAAATTTCTAATGGTGGATTGAGGCATGGATGGTTTAATGGGGTGTTTTTTGTTTTTCAGAAAACCCAGAATCAGCAATACATTATTCATCCCATAATGAATGTACTTGAAATATAAATTCAAAAAAGTAATTATAGTTCTGAAAACACTTACTTCCAAACATATTCTTATTTACTTTTTTAACTGTGAACAATATGTTGTTCTTATTTCAAAGATTGGAGATAAAGAAAATGTTAAAAAATGAAAAAATATTAATACTTCATAGTGGGAGCTAAAAATAAGTACAGCGTTTTATCCCCTCAGTCTGACATCTATGTTCTTCTAATCTTCCTAGCTCAAATTAAAGAGGTTTTGGAAATAAGATGGAATATTTAAATTCCACTTCTTGAATTTTTTTTTTTTTTTTTAGAATAAATAAAAGAAAACATGAACATACTTGGTTTGTTTACCACATAGAAACTCAAATCTTTAAAGTAATTTCTATAATCAAAATTTATACCTTTTTTTTTTTCTTTTTCGTATCATTTTGAAAATGCAGGAACTTTCCACAGAAAGCTTCCATTAAACATTTCCCCCCACCCCATTTACCTTTATTATAATTAATTTGGGCTGAGAGCATCTGTAATCCTGTTTGTCCCACTAGAGCCTTAATGACACATTAGGCTCTTAAGGCAACACAATGACTAATGTTACGTCCTCTACTTTTCTACTTTGGCATAGTAAAGCTAGTCTGTATACGGACATCAAAGTGTGTGTGCTAGTGTGAGTGTGGAAGGTAACATAATGCAAGGCAACAGATTTCTGCCTCCATTTCCTTTTCCTCCTCATATGTCATTTAACAACTGGCTAAAAGCCTGCCCCAATGTGTCAAGATTACACTTGCAAATATGTGAGAAAACCTCCTGGAAATACAAGAGATTGTTAGGAGTTGGATGGGGTTTGGTGCTGAATTTGACCCTGAAGCTCAAAGCACATTGGTCAAGCTATGCATGTCGGTATTCTTCCTTTCAGCTTGCTGCATTGCCTCACAACAAATGACTGCATTGTGACATTGCTATTTAGCAGAAGCAGTGACTAACTATAGTGTGAGCTGGAAGATAAATAACTCATTCTGACTGTAATGTTTAAAATCCATGTGGATAAAAATGCTATATGAGCCTTAGCCAAGGGCAGTCTAGCAATAAATTATAAGGAAACAGGAAACGTATCCCTTTATATGGCTTTATCTTTTCAAAAATCAGTTCTTCACCGTTACAGACCTTATACGTTTGCATTCCCTTGGATGTACTTGCTGATCTGAGAACAATTCAAAATGAGTAAAATGTCTGTTTGTACGTTCCACAAGTTCTTTACAAAGTCAAACATGGGAAACATGCCAACTAGAAGTCAGTTTCTGGTAACTTCAAAAACATTGCATGTCTCTTAATTTTGTGCCACCATAATTACTGCAGATTAAAAAAGAAGGTAGTCACAGAGAGAAAATTTCCACCATCAACAGGCTGGAGTCTGGAGTTCACAGTGGTGGTCCTCTCTTGCTACTATCTGTTTGTGATGGTAGGGGTATGCATAACTAATGAGAGAGCTGTTATTTTTTACAGGCTGATAGTGACCAAGACATTAAAAGAAGCAGTTGTAACCTCAGGAAGGCTGGAGGACAGTTTACCGTGAAGTGTCCATTTGATGTGAACTCATTTAGTTATCGGTGGCACACCAATACGAGGCATTCTGTTCCACTCAATTATCAAAAGGGCAGAACAATAGTGCAGTAACACAGAGATAAGTCAGCACATTTGGTGTCTCATTAAACACGATAGAGACTAAATAGCTCTTTTACTCATGCTCTGAGTGGTCAGTGTGTCTTAGTGTTTCATCATGCAAAGCAGACTTTGGATGAAGAGTAAGGGTGTTACCAGGTGCACTTTTCTCTTCAAAATCAGATGAGCAATTTGATTGCATACTTTTGTGGTAAACCTCTGAAAAGAGTCGGATAGTTGCCTGGCAACAATGCAAATAAATGTGGCAACAGAGAATGTCTTTACCTTACAATCTGTTGATCAACCTGCCTAATTTTTATAACTTGAAGCTAATAAAAGAAACTGCAGCTATGTCAAGAATTTGGCTACATCTTTTTTCTTTTTTTTTCATTATTGATATTTCTATGTGCAGGAATTGAACCTTCATGAGAGAGATGATCCACAGGTTTCCATTTATCAGTTGTCAAAATAAGAGTACAAAGCCATTAGCATGAGTGATTATTTATAGACTTTCAGTTTGAAATGTGATGGCATGAGACTCGATACAGCAGCTTAGTGAGAGGACTAGAGGGAGAGCTATCCAACGGAGCAGTAAACAAAGATCATTCTTCACCTTTAAAGAGCAATTTCTGTTACTGTCCCAGTCTCTCACTTGTGCCGGTGTAATGGGGACTCCTCATTAACTTTATTAGATTTGGTAAAAAGAGTTAAGGGGAAAACAAGATGTGAATGGCAGGTCATGCTTGTGTATTATCTTGTGACTTTTTTTTTTCTCTTTTTTTAGGAATCGATGTGATAGTATTATTTTGATAAATGAAGCAGAAAATGTTTAGGAGCAAATCAAGGTGTTTCTAAAAAACACATTGGAAAAATGCAACTACGTGCATGCAATAATTTAATATGTATTTATCACAAATCATGTCATTATTTCAGCATGCAACAGTACTGCTCCCGGATGTTTTATATCATGCATGCAGGGGTGTTGAAAAAATGCAACACACCCTATTTGGATTTTTATATGCAATTAAAAATGTGTATGTATCAAGGGTTAAAGGTTCTGAATAGCTTTGGAGTGCACTGTAATTCAAATGTGTTAATCTATGCTATGATGGGGTGAAAGTCTATTGTAAACAGTACATTCAGAATTCTTTGAATATTTTTATCAGTTTGCGCTGGCTAAAAATACTTTCTCCTCTGTTCGAAAGATTTGCATTTAGCATAGTCTGCAATGAGATACTGACACCATCTTTTTAACCTCAAGGCTAAGCTGTCATCCTGAGTAAGATAGTAAAAGTGAAGCTTCCCTCTTCATGGTTTCTGAGCAGAAACGGTAAGTCTTGAGCAGGGTAATTAGCTGAAAGTGAAGCCTCTTCTTTGGCCAGACTTTGCAACAAACTGATTAGAAGTATTTTTGTGTGAGTCACAAAAAATATCCTGTCATAGGAACTCCTACCAGTAACCAACAGTGACTCCCACTGTTTCGGTTCCTGTGCTTGTTATCACCAGAGGAGGGGAAACTAGGGATTGTGGAAGCTGGGCTGCTTGCCCTGAAAAACTCCCTACTGTCAAGTGAAAAGAAGCAGCTTGCATCTCTGTGTGCATCAGGTGAACCATGTGGTAGTCTGCACCATCCTAAAGCCATCAGTAGGAGTTGGCATTGACAGGAAGTGCAGCACAAAGGGGAATTGGAGAAAACTAAATTGATACTTGCCAGATTGCCTTGTTGCTAGGTAACATTGGTAACAGTTCTGTCAGAATTTCTTGGTCTACAAAACACATTAGACGTCAGCGCAGTCTCTTAGAAAAATGTATTTTTTAATGTTCAAAATCTGCTCTAAACAGCCCCAAATACACCTGAAAAGATAATATTTCATACTGAATGTATTGTCAGAGCATTAACATGGTGTTTTGTATTCCTTTACAGACTGGTAGAAAAGAAAAAGGGGACCCGCTGAACTCAGCCATTGACAAAATGACCAAAAAGACCAGGGACCTACGTCGACAGGTGAGTTCATAGTGTCTTGAAATCACATCTGTCTTCACTCTATATTAGCATCAAGAGTAGCAATCAAAGATGTTTACATTGTTTATCTTTTCTGCATGTAGACAAACAAAACCTACAAATGATATATGCACCTTAAAACAAAAATTCTTATGTGGCATGTCATTGGCATAATTAAAATTTTGCTGCTGACCTACTGATATGAGTTGCATTTTAGTTGCAAAGCTTATTGATTGATTTGGTTTTCCTCCACAACAAACAATGCCTTCTGTTGTGAATTATGTTCACCCTTGTCAAAGAGATCTTGATCTGCTTGGTTCTTCTATCAGGCTGGTTGGATGCAGGTTTATTTTGTTTGTTTGTTTTTGGTTGGTTATTCATGTGAAGGATCCACTCTCCATATATGGAGGGCCAAAATTGCCAAAATTAATAAGTAATTAAAACCCATTCAATAAATTAGAATATTAATGAAAATCCCATTTATTATGGAAACTTTATCTCTACCTCAGACACATTATGTAGTTTAATTACCCAGACATGGATGTTTTATGATGCTTTTCACTTACAGCTAATAAAAACGTGACATTTAAAATTAGAATATTGCATCAGACCGTTAAAAAATATTTAATACAGAAATGTGCTTAATGAAAGTATTTTTTTAACATGACTGTCATGAGTCCAATTTAACTTTAGTGACTTTGACTAGACAACTTGAACAACTTCATTTAATTTTTGATTTGTTCAGCGGTAGAGTTGCTGATGTGTTTCACACTAATTTCCTGTCCAAATACACTTGAGCCTAAGGTTGCAAACTGACTCGTCAGACATCCTTCTAGAGGATTTTCTGGTAGGAATTGTGCCATCAATTACAGAAAGTTGTCCAGGTCCTGAAGCAGCAAAGTAGTCCCAGACCATCACATTACCAACTACATGCTGTCAGTGTGAAGTTGTTGGTTTTTTATTAAATGATATGATAGTTTTATTACCGGTTCCTCAATCTGGTAATATTGTTTACTTGACAAATCTCTGTACCAGTTGCTTGTTAATATATTTTGCCCAAAAAATCTAAACTAATACACTGAAATAATTGTGTAGTATACTGCCATAGAATGAATATACTTATTAATATGTATATTTAAAACGATTTTGACATTTATATATGCAGCTGTAAATGTATTATGTTTATTTTAAATTCCATTTATATCATCACATTTATTTATGTATATTTATTGCCATGGTTAGTCACTGTATTAGTCAAATATAAGATGCCAAAAGTGACACTATTGGCATCTTATATTTGCGCCCCAGAAGATTTGGCCTCTTTGGAACTCTGAAGACAGTGAAATCCTTCCAGGTGGGAAAACTGCAATGGCTTTGCTGTTGGGGTATTTGGAGGGGACCGTTTGATGGGCTGGCAGGCAGTATTCACTCTGACAGGATGCTCTATTGACTCAGGGGTAGACTTGACAGAATGGGCGGTGTGTTTAAGCTTTCAGTTAACATGAGAGGGTAAACTCACAATGCACATGCAGGCGTTACATTGAGTTGTGATACTGTAATTATGTCAACAAGACACGTGTTGTGTTTAGCGAGTCAGTGTAGAGACACCAGCACATCCTGAGGGGAGGAGCGCAGTTGTTCTGAGAATTTACGTCCCATGATCTCCTCAGCGAAAGGAGAAATCATGTTGCAAACAAGCCCAAATGACAGGCAACATTTGTGAAATGGGAGCAGGTAAGACCAAGCAAGGCTTGTGACAACACCGCTGGAGACACGGCAAGTTGTTTTCTCTTTCATGCTGATGTGTTCACACACGAGACAGTTCTAAGCTGTCTGTTATCCAGGACAAATTCAGAAGCTGTCAAGGGTTCTGCTCGATCATGCCTTCATTCTGTATTTGTGGAAAACGTTGCTGTGCCATCATGTCTGGGAAAAGGGTTGCATGGCAATATTTACATTTCTTAAATGTAGAGGGATTTTATTTTAATTTCAACATGCTTCACTTGTATATTTTTCATTCAAAGAGTAAAGCTCAAGAGTTTAACTACACTCCTTTGACTTCCAGCTTGACACTCTTGTTGTTATTCTTGCGTTAATAATAATACATCCTGGAGGACATTTACTGGACCAGGCAAAAGCATTGCTATTCATTAAACTTGTTTGTATTTTGTCATCCTACTAGAATTAAATGTAGCATATATCTGTGAAGTGGAAGGAAAAGAACACATGGTTAACATTTTTTTTTTTTTTTTTTTGCAGAGTTTTTGAGTTGTGTTTCTAACCAGCTTTACACACCTACAGACTGACATTTTTACCTGGTCTTCTTTGGAAGCTAGCTCAACTTTAGTCAGAATCGTTGGAAAGCATATGCGAACATCAGTTTCCATAGCATAAAACAGATTTTCAAATGGATGTAGATCTAAACTTTGACATTCTAACACAATATGCTTTTATGTTAAGGGTTATGCTGGTTCTAATCATGTCCTCCCATTGTTACAGCAGAAAAACAGCATGTGCAAACTTTCCAATAGCAAGTTTCACTGCTGATAAAACTGGGATGGTGATTTCATGGTGATTTGGGGCAGTACTTTTCTACTACAGACAGCGTTTTGGATGCAGACAAAATAAAATTAATTTTGTTCTCATCAGGAGGCAGAGATTAAAATACACACAGGTGTTTACAACCAAATCTGAAGACATTTGGTTGCACTGGATTTTATTTAAAGGAAAATAAAATCTTTTCACTTCCTAGTTGTGCACTTTGTAAGTGTCAAATAAAATTTTAATAATTACGGGAGTTTGTACTTGTAATGTGACAATAAGTTAGTGTCTTGCTTTTGAAGACACTGAAAAGAATAAAGTAAAACTAAAACTCCTCAAGGTATTTTTGTTTCTCTCTTGTGTAGTTACATGATAGCAGGTGACTATTGGGCTTTGCCCCTCAACAGAGTAATCCACTGAAATTTTCATAGGCTCACAACAGGCTCTCTCAAGTGCAACAAGCACAATACAGCCCCAGAGACAGAGAAACAACCCATATCCATCCATCGAATGTAAAGACCAGACAAGATCATATCTAAACCAAACGCTTTCCTCTGACTTGATTCCGTAAGTCCCCTCTCCTTATGCCTTACCAGTCTTTTAACAGCAGGTGACCTTCTGCTACCCAGTTGTACATCTGGTACTAGCAGCACATGAGTATTCTCCATGAATGTGCCTGTTCCATTAGGAACAAATACAACACAGATTTAAAAATTTCAAGTTATAAAATAGCAAGATTGATGAAATGCATTAGTATTTTAGAAAAAACGTTCAGAAATAAAAGCACGTGTTGCCTTCAGAAATGGGGGAAAAAAAGATTTTGACAAGACAATTGCAAATGAAGAAATGGAAGGCATTTAAAAATGTATGAAGGCAGTGATAGCTGAAGTGTGAAAGTACAATCACTACTCTCGAGAATGGTTCTCTCTATTTTTTATGCTGTTCTAACCCACCCACCCACTCACTCACACGCACGCACGCACCCACACCCGCACAAATATGGACCAATATTAGATTAAATCAATAAATTAAGTCTTGCACCTCAAAGAGATAAAGTTGACACAAAGGTTTATGCCATGCCATGCTTTCATTGAAAAGACACAGACATAGGAAGCTAACCAGAAATATAAAAAAATTGTAAGAGTTCAGAATCCAACCCGAGGATCCTTGTTGCTTTCCCTAACCTCCTTCCTCTTTCTCTGTCTGATTTTGATGAAAGAAAGTTGGCAAAACAGCTGGAGTTAAACCTTTGCAATAATTTCCCCTATCCACTTTGTGTTGCTGTAGTTTAATAACCTCCAGAGAGTTTTTACAAAGAAATTGATCAAAATATGTTTGTTTATCCCATGGGCCAGTATCAACCACAGAATATTGAACTAAAAATGTCACATTTTCATATTAGCCTTTACAGTATTAAATAATAATAATAATAATAATAATACAGTTTGTCACACCAAAGTCTACACAGACATCAACTTGGAATTTATAACCACATCAAGCAACCAGAACATAGCCAATAAATTTAATCAGAACTGATTTTATTTCCTTCTTTTTGTACATGTGATAGTAAATAGTAAAATCAGTCAATGTGCACCTCTTTTTATATAGCACTTTCTTGCCTTTAGCGTGAAAATGCTAAAAAAAACAAACAAAAAACAATAAACTGTATAAGACGTTTTCAAAAAATAAGAACAAATAAAACCATTACAACACAGGAAATAAAATCCGACTCTGAGGGAGATTTTTATCTAAATGGTTCACACCATGGTATAATGTGTGTCATAATAGCAGTAGGAAAGGGCTTAAGAGTAACACACGACTGTGGCATATGATGGGTGGCAAAGAATACACCCCCATTTCATTTCCTTGAAACAATACAGTCAGAATCTGGTCGACAACTAACTGATGCATTTCTCTTAAATTAAAGCATCTTGTCTCTTCTAATGTGTATCCCCTTAATTGTCCTCAAAGCATATCAGTATTATAATCTTAACATCATTTATGAAAGCAATATTGATGTTGTACAGGTTGTTTAAGCAGTGGCAAAACAGACTTGTGCTATATGATTCTTACAAAGCATAATTTACAACCATTATTGCAGTTTTTAGGGAAAATTGAATACCTTGAGATGATACTGTAAAAGTTACAAGTTGCTTTTCATCAGATTTCTTAAATTTACTAAAACAATAATCTGTTTTCACCACACCACAAGGTCTTGAGTTCAATAAAACTGAGGTCATAATTTGTTATAAATGTTTTACTTGTTTAGAAAATGGGTGTTCCTCCTAAGATAACCCCATTAGCACATTTAATAACAATCAGAATTTAGCATAACATTAACTGTGCATTGACTGTGAGCTGTCGTAACAGATTAGAGATGTTAAATGTCAAAGCAAGCTAATGAGTAAACCTAGCATTCTTTAACACATTAATTAGCCCATCAACTGAAGCTTGAAAATTAGCATTCCAAACTGGCAGTTGTTCAGGACATTTTTACAGCTCAGCTGATTTATGAACATAACAAGCCTGAATGGTTTTATATCACTACAATTGTCTAAATTTATCTATGTCATTAATGGCTAAAAAATAACCACACAGAAAGAAATTGGCAATAATGTTTTTAAATATGTTACTGAATATGATAAACATGAATGCATTTTTAAGAAAATGGACTTGAATGAACACACTACCTACATAATAAGACAAGGTAGGTATTTCTAAGATATGGATATTAAGTTATTTTAAAGATTCTGAACTGTCTTAATGTAGCTTTACAAAACAGTTTCAAAGATCTGGTCTCATTTAGACTTAACTTTTAAATTCTAAGTTTTCGGCTACAGGAATTTAAATACCAGATATCTGCAAAGCTCTGGGTTTCTTAATATCATCTCCAAAAGCAATCCATCTCCATCAACCAAAGAAATGGAAAAACTTCCCAGATTATTATTTTTTTGTCTCAAGTAGCTTGAGAGGCCAAAAGCTATTTTAACTGTATTTTTAATGATGTAAATGCGAAAGCAATTTTAACCATCATGAAACATTGAACATTTCCGTATATACTAAATTCTTAGTTATTACCCTAGTCAGATCTCAGTATATAGCTTCCCTTATTTGAATGCATTGGTTTCCTCCAGGTGCTTTAGTTTGCTATCACAGTCCAGAGATATACATGTCAGTTTAATTAGTTATTCCAAATTGACTATAGGAGGGATTGTGCACTCACATCATTGTGTTTCTTTGTGTAATGGAGATGCTCAGTAATGGACTACATGATGTTACCCGGCTCTAACTCAGTGACAGCCCTCTGCAACCCCATAAAAAAATACATGCATTGAAAATTGATGGGTTTTATTATGCCTGTAAGCAACAATACTGGTATCAGAAAGATGATGCCATATTTTATACAAGTAAAAAAAAAGAAAAAAAGGCTTGACTATGGACTTGATAGCCAAATGTGGATATACAAAGAGGAACAGAAAGAAAATATATAGCAGGACCTTGCTACACAGCATTAGTGACGATATTTAAATCTTTTTTTTTTTTTTTGGTTTTTTTTTTGCCTTTAATTAGTATTCATCCAAACTTCAGTCCAACAAAGCTCTATGAAATGAGCCATGTGTTGTACCCCCTGTCATCTTGTCTGTAATGAATATATCTGTCAAGTGATCTCTTTGGGCTGTGTTCTGACTGATGGCTGATTCCTGGCTTCCCTATGGCATAACTGCCTCACAAATTCTGGCCCATATGTTATTTTAGTCTCTCTGTCACTTCCTCTCTTTCT
Organism: Alfaro cultratus; assembly: GCA_903066825.1. Classification (NCBI taxonomy): domain Eukaryota; kingdom Metazoa; phylum Chordata; class Actinopteri; order Cyprinodontiformes; family Poeciliidae; genus Alfaro; species Alfaro cultratus. The sequence goes on along the minus strand of CAEFZX010011508.1, from coordinate 2,201 downwards.
GCTTAAAGATCCTGGAATCATTTCAGTTTCTGCCATTAGTTTGTTGATTAGTGCAGCTGTTTTTTAATTGTTGAGGGTTTGCCGTTAAGGAGAAACAGCTGTCCCAAATCTTGTGAGCTGGAACTGTTTCATGCAAACTAAATCTACCCACTTTCATGTTTTTTTCAGTCCTTTTTTAACAAACTGGTTTTGCAGCTTATAAAAATGTTATGCTTTCTTTAGAAGATCATTTTAAAAAACTAAACCAAAACAGAACCTTTATTAAACTATTTTAATATTGGTTGGTGCTGCAACACAGTTACAAGGCTTGATATTTTCCTATTTAAGCATACTTTTATGCAGATTACATTTTTGGAGCGAAATTATTTTTCCAAGGACATAAATTATTTATTTGCTCTTATTCAAAGGATACCACACTGATAGACTTGCTCTGAGAGCCCAGTTCTGTCAGAAATTTCTTTGTGATAGAAATAATCTTTCCTCCTTTCAAATAAAGTTTTGCTCAAGGTTAACTTATTTTCTGTTGGATGTGTATTTTTTTGCTAAACAAACTGTCCTATTTCTTTGAAATCATGGTGCTTTGATTAAGGCATTAAACTCATTTAGAAAATACGAGAATGAATCTTGAGAATGCTGTTCTTTTCTCACACAGTTCTTTCAATCAATATCATTTGTTTCCATTTTTTCTAAAAGCACCTACAACTGCAGTATTTCTATCTATCGGTGTTTACACACCAACTAGGCATAACGTTATGACCACTGAAACGTGAAACAACACTGATTGTCAGTGAGTCGCAGACAGGGAGTAGACATTTTGTCCTCAAAGCTGATATGTAAGAAGCTAGAAAAATTGTGATAGCTATGTGATTGGGTCCCAAACGACAGGTTTGAGACAGATTTTGCTTGAGCTAAATCTGTCTCATGTAGTCCAATCCAACAGACAAGCTAGTGTAGTTACAATTTCTGTGACTAAATGGGGCTAATGAATTGATTATTTTAATACTACCATTTCTCTTTTGAAACCCTACTCAAAATACCTTCTATAGACCAAACATCCAATTTACCATTAAACTGATAACTTATTTACTTATCATTCTAAATTTTTTGTTTTAGGCATATATTCTTTTTAAATATTTCACTTTTAGAATCATTGAAATCTGGCTGCATATTAGTGAGGAATATCAGCCAGTTAATCTTTTTCTACAGATTGAATTTTTTAAAACTTTTTACCCCATATTCAAAAATTCTTTTAGAAAAACGTTGAAATAATACTGGAGTTCTCTTTACTTTCATCCTCCCTTCAAATTAAGGCGCTGGGATGAGTTTTACCAGATATTTTTTTCTGTTTATGGTCACTCAGTTCCTCTTTCCTCCGTTCCCTTTGCCTTTTTCCCTTCACACATTGTCCTTTGCTTCTTGATAAATATCATATATGAGAGCTATTACTTAATTTTTGATTTGCACAGGGTGCTTCCCCTCAGCCATGAGTCCAGCCACTTATATTGTGATTGCTCTTGACATTTTAATAAGAAACTTTCCCAAGCTGACCCCAGAGTACCCACCGCAAAGTGTTCTGAATCTCAAGTGAAACCTAACAGACGCTGAAGTGCGACAGTAAACATAAAAAAATCCGCCACAGTGTTTTCTTGCAAATTCAGATCCTTTCTTTTTGCATTTGGAAGAGTTCTGTCAAACTCCAAACAAGTCGAGATGCTGTAATGCTGTAATGTTTGAATCCATTTGTATACTCATGATAATTCAGGCTACATTTCTTAGAATCCCTTGAACACAAATGCATTTCTTTGTTTTTGTGGATGTTGGCAACAGTCTCCTCCAGACTTCCACTTTCATGAGAGAGCAGGTTCCTACAAAATACAAACAATTCCACTATTGAAAGCCAAATATGGAAAATTAATTCTAATCTAATATTTTTAGATTTCATGTTTGACCGTTTTTTAAGCGCGCTGCACATATTCACCCCCAAAAATTTTTTTTTAAATTTTAATTTTTTTTTTTTTTTTTTTTTTTTTTATTCAGACGCAGCCAGACATTATTGTTTGTCTGATGGTACATTATTAAATTTTTCATGGTACATCTCCTGGTAGTACTAATTTTAGCAATGGTACTATAACATTTATTTAGTGTTACTTCTTTATATATATATATACATATATTTTTTTTACATATATATTTTACCATTT
>CAEFZX010011505.1:0-71258 GCA_903066825.1 Alfaro cultratus | reverse complement strand
ATATATATATATATATATATGTATATATATATATATATATATATATATATTACATACACACTAGCTATCATGTTCCTCATTATATAACCATTTTTCATAACAGTTTTCCTTCACTAGCTTTAATTTGACTGTGTAGCTTTGCATCTCAACTGCTTTGTACCAAACGCAGAAGATTTTACTAGTCTGAGTATATATTTTCTTAAGCAACAAAAGACCATAAGCAGCTTAATTTGGCACATCATTGACTTTTTGTGGCTTTGATTTATAATGCTAATAAACTGAGATCAATCAGTGGGTCCCACTCTTGTATATATTTCTCCTGAGAGTAGCAGAGTATTCAGTGTAATAGCATCCAGATGAAAGAGGAGCAGTGATGAAATTTAGGAACTTGCTGGAATGTTCCTTTGTTTATCTTTGCCTGTGTGTTTAGTCAATGTGTCTTCTGACCACTACTGTGTAGTAAATGGAAGTTTTTAGCAACTGGATCAGTTCGACTGTGCAGACCACCACCAGCAACATGATCTCAGGCTTTTTCTGATTCACATCATTGCGTGCCTTTGCAGAAAGTGATTCAAACTCTTCATGCTGCCATAAGACTCTCACTCACACAAGTAATTATTACTTAAAGTTAAATGAAGAATGGAAAAACTTCTGCCAGCTTCAAATATTATGGGATTTTGTGATGTTTCTAGGGAAAATTGCTTACTGGCACAAAATCATCACCAAGAAAAGAAATCACTCAGGCTTTTTCTGGGAAGTGAATAAAAGAGTGACACACCTTTTCTTTGATCATGTTGGCCTGTGTGTGTGTGTGTTGATAATTTTTTGTGTGTGTGTTGGAAGTGGAATTTTAATTCTCTATTGCTCCTGTCTAGACTGCTGACCCTTTGAGGGAGGGGAAATGATAACACTGACTGATGCCCTTTCTGGTTAACATGCACAAGTACGAGAAGTGTTGCTCACTGGACTTTCTGGACAGCAACAAGGTTGATATTAAAGCTGGAACAGAGATACAGGACAGTTTTATTCACCACATACTCACCAATCATTAATTTCTCTCTTGCAGTCCTAACGCTTGAATGACAGTCATGCACACCTTTCTTCCCTCCACTCCCTGCCGTAATCACACTAGCTCACACATAACCACTTTTCATGCATTGGTCGTGAGTGTCCTCACTCTGGTCTTTGTGCAATGTCCCAACCTGCCTGTGGTGTGTAAGTGACTCAGAACATCAGAAGGTGAGGATGCAATCCCACATGTAGCCTTCTGGTGAGCGTGCAAATCAAATAAAGCTTAGGAATAATGATATCATTATGATAAATTTTCCCCTGTAGCCCAATTATCTGTTTTAAGACCACCCTGAACTGATTGGCAACCTGAAACCGTCTTTAGAAATCTGCCAGTTTTTGATGCCAGAGCAGATCTGAGGGCAACAGGTGCTTCTGTGTCAGAGCTCAAGCTTATGCTGAGATTATGCAATCAATCCTAATCACATAATTAGTACTCTTGGACGAGGGGAATATTCCTTCTGAATAATGTCCTAATTGGGGAATGTAATGATTTCAGGGGTCTACGTTGGAGCAGGCCCCTGCTTTGGGTGAGACTGTGGGTGGCTCTCTTTATTCGGCAATCTCAAGTGAATCTGCTGGTATTTAAAATCAGACTGAAATTTAAGTTTCTCTTTACTGAAAGTTTTCTGAGGAAACCAGGTTTTTATATTTTTTCTCTCACACTTCTTTGCTTTGTCATATTTAATGCAGAGCATCCTGGAAGGTCCTAACAGATTATCAATTGAATTTATGCCGCAACTTTGACTAGGCCAATGTAACACTATATGCTTTGGTTTAGCATATAGTTTTATATCGTACTGCTGGAAGATCTCAAGTCTTTTACAATCTCATTTTTTCTCCATATTTGGTTCCATTCGTCATCCCATTGACTCTGACCTGGTTTCCTGTTCCCACAGCATGATGCTGTCACTACCATGTTAGGGATTTTTTTCACACATAGCTTTGCATGAAGGTAAAAATAAAAAATGTAAATGTGAAGGCCTTCTTGCCTCTCATTCGAATAAAATTCATGATGATTAATACGCTCGCTGCTCAGCCTGTTGGTTCATTTCTGTCAGTTTGCGACCTCAGGGAAACAATGAGTTTGCAATGAGCAATGAGTTTCATTAATGGATGAAAGATTAGAGGTCACAGTAATAATACTGTGTTCTATCTTCCTCATAAAATTCTAATAAAATTTCCCAGTAAAATTTACATTACATCAAATTTTTGTAGAGATGTGACAAAATCCTTAAAAAAAATTCAAAGGGTGGGAATACTTTTTCAGAGCACAGTAAAAAGAAATACTGTGGAAAAGTTTTCTCCTTTTTTTTAATTTTTGTCTTTATCTGTTGCGCCAAGACTCAGAATAAGACTTATAATGATTTTTTTTAAAGGTCCCTTTAATCAGTGTTTACCCAGATGGTACAGTCCTCAAGGCAGCTGACCCAGGTTCAATTCCCAAGTCATTTGCTACATGCCCTCCCCTTCTCGCTCTGTCCTTTCTGTCATAATACTATTGAATAATAGTAATGCCAAAAAAATCAAAGAAAGCAGACAAGAGATCATAGTCTTCATAGAAACCCCTTTGTTTGGGGCTTATCTTTACAAAGGGTGAGAATAATTGTGAAGGTTGCTGTGCACTGATGACAATCTTGAAGGAAAAGAATCCAGCTATTTTCCTGGAACAGATAACTTCTTCACACTGGGGATTTCTCACAAGTGATGCGTTTCTTTGCTAAAAGGAAGCTAAAACATTTTGAAGGAAGCAGTCCCTAAAATTCTTGACAGTGACCATGACTCTATGGATGGTCGATCTAGTTTATGTTTGACTTTTGAAGAGAGATCAAACACTTGTGTACAACCTTCAGAAAAAAAGAGTGTAGAAGCTTATGAGACCGGTAAAAGATATATATATATATAAAAAAAACTGGACAAATCCCAGCCATTCACTATGAAAAGTGGATGATTTTTAAAACAAGGCTTAGCCGTCTAAGCAAGTTCCCTCTAAAGGCAGACTGGAAGATGCTAACTGGTATACAAAAAACACAATTGTCATCATCGAAGGGTCCACATCAAGCTCTTGGCATTGCTTATATCAGTGGTTCCCAAAGATTTTCTTCAGGGCCCCCCTATGGATTACAATAAAATCCCCCTCAAAAAAATTTTTTAAAAATCAACTGAGCACACACATCGTTCAACCAGACATAAACCTATACACATATTTTGTTTTCAAACTCCACTGAAGTTTATTTCACACTTCAGGTTGCAACAAAACAAACTACAAACCACCTTTACAGTGAAACACTTTTATGTAACTGTTTTTTTTTTTTTTATTATTCTCATTCATCCATGCCGCTTCAAGAGCCCCCCTGCAATGGCACGGCGTCCCCCCCTTGGGTGTGCGCCCCACACTTTGGGAACCACTGGCTTATGTGATTTGCTTTACGGTCATGTCTTCTCTGTAACAAACTTTCATGGTAGTTTTCCACAGAAAATGCAGGCAAAGACTTCTGGAAATAAATTGAATTATTTGGACACCAAAACAGTGGAAATATTTGGGATAAATACAGAATTCAAGGGAAAATAAGAGACTGAATTGTGACCAAGGAGGTGACAGTGTTATGGTTTGTATATGATACTGATGCAAAAGCTTGACTGGACTCTGCAACATGACAGTGATTTAAAACATACCAGTTAACCCACTAAGGCTTATAATATGGAAAGAACCTAATCTCATAATGATCCTCTGGGACGACTTGAAACGAGTTAAACATGCAAGAAACTCCTCAATCATCTTAGACTGAAGAGCGGACAGGTTTTCTCAAACTGATGTGGTTAGTTAACCCTAGCTAGTAATGAATATCCTAACGTTTTCCACAGTTATAACATACATCTTTGCTGATGTATGTTGTAACTGAGGTTTAGGTCCACTGGAAAAAAAAAATTGACACTTTTCCTCAGAATTCTGACTTTTTTTAGTGGTCATAATCCTCTTCCATATATTTTGTTTAAACATGAAAACAATGTTATTTTTTTATATTTACCTTTACAGTGAACACTTAATTAAATAAATAACATACTTTTTAGAGTACTTAATTTTGTAAGTATTCACTAAAGCTCTAAAGTTCGGAACCTCTGTCTTTCTTCTGGCTTGTTATCCAAGCTACAAGGCAGGTTTTAAATAGGGCAGAGGTTTTGAAATGGGATCCCATAGGGGATATAAATTCATTGAAACAAATCAGGAACTCCTAATCCCATGACATGTAAATCAAATTCTACATGAACAAAGTTTATGGCATTCAAAAGCTCAGTCTAAATATCTACTGGACCATGTGACTGTTCATGTTAGTTATGTGACGTGAAAGGAAACAAGATGGGAGTCTGCAGAGTTGCTATTTCACAAGGATTCTCACGGATGTTAGATATTTTAATAGAAAACATCATGAGAAAAAACGGTTCTCTCTCCCTTTTTTTTAACCATTCTTTAACACAAACACAACAGTTAAGCATGGCATGCCTCGCCAGTTATAATACAGTTTAATGATCACAGGAGCATGACTGTTCATTTCTCAATTCAAAGAACTGGCCTTTCAGTTTGTTACATGTAAACGTTGTCAAAAGAAAATCTTACAATAAAATAAAAAAGCAAACAAACAGCAACTTAAACCCTGCTTTAAATGCAGAAAGACAAAAAAAAAAGTAAATCATCGTTGCTTTATTAAAAACCCAACAGATTACACTGAGTAAGGCCCTCTATTCATTGTCTTTTACACAGACTGATGAAAACGGTGAATGCATGGAAAAGCCAGAAGTTTTTCTTTAAAACAAACAAAAAAGAAATAATGAGATTAAGATATTTTTAATACGAAGGTTTTACTCAAACTGACATTATTTTCCATCTGGAGTTTATTAAGAAGAAATATTGAGCATAAATATATTTTTATAAATATTTGTGACCATTGAATGAACAGAATTAGTCTAAAATAATCTCAATAATGCTCTGTAGTAGCAAGATAAATAAACAAATTAATAAGTTTCCAGTATAAAGACCTCAAAGGGCTTTCTGTGATTAAAAAGACAACCACTGTTGGCTCAGATTTGTAATTGACTTTAAACTTATCTACGAATTTCAAGCCAACTCTAACCCTCTTTACAGTCTCCAGTATCTTGTCACATTACAACACAGACCATAAAGTATTTTGTTGAAATTTTATGCATCAGAGCAAAACGAAGTGGCACAAAATCTTTACAAATGAAACTCCAAACGTAACCATATGTATTCATCCGGCTTACTTTGATACCTAGTCAAAGTCCTGATCTAATTCTAATTGAGAATCTGGAACAAGATATGAAGACACGTTTTCACAGATGTTCACCATATAAATGAGCTTAAGAAATTTTCCAAATAAGAATTTGCTAAAATGTTAGTTTCTAGGTGTGCAAAGTTGGTGGAGAACACCAGAAGAGTTGCAAATGTAATTATAACAGTTGGTATTTCAACGAAGTATTAAATTAGGTGGGGTGAATAAAAATACATAGCAAAGTATTCAAATTGTACCTTTACTTTTAGTCTTGCTCTAATATGAAAAACCAAATAAAATACACTGAAATTTTTCAGTACGAATATTTCTCCAAGGCACTGTGTAGACCTAGGAAAATGTTTAGTCTTTGCTATGAATCTATGAGATGGTGAATGAATGATTTCCCCAAAAGGTCATTTTTTTAAGAACACATAAGATTACCACACTTTTAAAAACATAAATAAAACTAAAAGAAAGACACAAATTGGCAAAAAGTAAAAAAAAGATATTCCCTGATCACACAACCCTGAAGCTTGATTCTACCCTTTATCTCAGATTGTTTCCAAATAGCCATGGTCGAAACATGACTGCAGAGAGCTTGAAAGTGCTTCAGTAAAAAATTCCTCCCCTCTGTGTTTGCAGCCTTTCAGGCCCCTGCAGGCGTAGGTGTAGTGTGTCAGATTCCAGGCCCTTACTGCTGCAGGTGTAGGTGTAGTGTGTAAAATTCCACCCAGTATTGTTGAATAGAGGGCCGTCATTCTAAGAGATGTGAGCAGACACTTGTAACGGCATACGCCACTCCACCCACACTTGATTCCAAAGTCTAAAGCATCCAAAGCAAAGTTTTTTTTTTGTCTTTTGGAGCAAGTGATTGTCAAGGAATGTTTGCATTTTGGACCAAACTGGTCAGGTGAATAAACACATATTTACACTGGTGCTAAAACAAAAATGTTAAAGGAAGACAGTGAACAGCTGTTGCTATGGTAATGGGTTTTGTTTTTCCAAAATGAAAAAAATGCTTTAATTTGGCACTCCCTTCCGGGCAGCAGGGAGTGCTCCTGCTACGTAGGTGGGTAAACATCCTTAAGATGTTTAAGATATCCAGAGGGGATGCAGGTTGCGTGTTTAGGAGCTACCATCAAACACAAACAGAAGTTATGAGCTCCCCATCCATGTCTTTAAACAAGATTACAAGTTAAGACAGGCGATATAATGAAAAAAATATTTTTTAAAAGTGCATGCTTTACAGCCACACATTGAGTTTGCAAAGAGTTCAGCCCACAAAAACACCAAATCTTAAGGTAATTTGACAGTAGAATTTATGACGCCAAAATATTTCTCTGTAAAGATGCAAATGAGGCTCAAAGAGACACATCCTAAATTATTGGGAATGTTGTGCTTTGGCAGAAAAATCAGATGAGTAAAAAAAATTGACAAAGGTGAGTCAAAAAATATAAAAGCGACATGGTTTGGATGAACAAAAAGATTTCCCTAACAACACTGTGTTGACTGCAGTTGAAGCCATAAATTTGCAGTGGAGTGTGAAATAATTATCAGCTGTCTGTTTTTCCAGAAATCACATGTGAACATAAAACCAGATGAGAATGCCGTTGCAATGGAGTCCAATCCCAAGATTTTCATCAGAGATTTTCCACACAAAACGTCACTTTTCTCAAGTCTTATCTCTGAATTACATCAAGTCATCCTGTAGATCAGGACTGGAGCATTTCCCTAAAGTTAAACACTTAACTTTAAGGCAAAATCACCAAAACTAGAAGAAGTCTCTTTATTCAAAGTCTTATCCTGGAACTACTGGCCATCCTTTTCCAGGTGATTCCAGGGTTTTGAATCAGGATCTTTTTTGAAAAACTTCTTTTTAGGGATGTTGCTGAGGGAGAAGGAAAGGGAGTGGCTTGAGGCCATCTCCTTCCGTGTCACAATACAATCCTTGATGGCCTCTTTAATAACCTACAACAAAAAGCACAAATAGAAGAATTAAATACAAATTACAGAACACCCAAAAATGCCAAAGAAAGGGACAACTTGTGTAATAAATAGACTTATATAAAGTTACAGCTGGTAAAAACATTTAGCTGGCTCTAAAATGTTTTCCCATATGTTAGGGCTTCTTCTTAACTTTCCATATTTATTAGAGTCTAGACATTTAGGAAGCAAGGAGATATTTTTATCTCTTCAGTCATATGCTACTTTTAACAATAAAATAAAACCAAACTAAAATAATCAGAAAAATTACATGTTTTTATTTTCTGTGATTATTCTGTCCCCTTATTTTGTGTAAATAAAAAGTTTTGGTTAAATTTCTTGCCATTTTCCCTCGGAGCCAATTTGTCCTCCAGATGTTCACATTCAGTTAATTGGTCTCATTTGTTTCTAATTCCAGTAATCACTCCCTCCCTGGCTATGAGACCTTAGGGTCAGTTTTAGTTTACATTTTTGCTGAATAGCAGTAGGAAAAATATGCTAACATCAAAGTGCACCTTTACGCAGATGACACCAAAGTTTACTCAGTCGGTTTACAACAACCTTTCAAATGAAGAAGGCCATATTTCTACCATCAGGTAATTATGATTCAGACCTTATCAAGATAGCATGATCCTACCTATATTTGGTATTTGGTGGCTTGATGTAATTTCTTTCAGAGTTCACAGAGTTCATGAGCATTTGAAGGTTACACTATAACTTTAGTCCCGAGATGAGTCAGTTTTTTTATCAATAGGTTAAAAAAAAAAGTTTTTCAATGTGGATAAATTTTTTGTATGCTCCTTATGCCCACAACTTTGGGGTTTAGATTCTGTTTATGGCAGCTACCTAAATTAATGACGAATCCTTTGAGAAGTACCCATCACTGTTTCCTATTAAATTCTTGTTTCTTGACTCTCATTGTGCCTAAGAAGACAAGAGCCATGACATATTTTCAAGTACAAATCACTGCTGGGTAAACATAGTGGTCCTTGATTTGTCTTTTGCTTAGAGTAGATAAATTTTTTTTCTTAATTTGGCAGAAATTGTGTTTTTTTTTTATTTTATTTTGGACGTTGGTTAGGGAATAACCTTCATAATGCTCTCACAGTTAACGCTTTTGTTTCTCTGGGGGAGTTTAGAAACTGTATTATGTTGACTGACTTATTTTCACATTAATTTCACATTTGTAGCTCATAGCTGTGTGTTTTCTTGTCCAGGTCTCCCGTGAAACAGAGATGTTGACATAAAGGGACTTTCTTCTTAAATAAAGGTAAATGCAAAAAGCTTCCCAGCAGTGGATATTTCACCAAGTTTAATCTGAGGCTGGTTTGTACAATTGCTTAATGAAGCTCCAGAAATTTCATCCATTTACAAACCCAGTTAGCGTGTAAAGTGCTAGTTTGTCACTATATTCCTGGACAAGCTTGAACAAGTATCAGTTGTTTGTAGAGATTACAAGGAGAAAACCACCTTTTTTAAAAAGTGCATGGTGCAATGACGTGTAATTATAAACTTGTGTCGAAATGCACTGCAAGACTCCTGAAAAAATGCTGTCAGAGCAGCCTATTCTAGAAGGACAGATTTTACTGATCTAGAAATGTTTGGCTATAAAGCGCAGCACAATCTCTAGCAAACTACAAACACGGAAAATAAGGACAGATTCTTCCCAACTGTCGAGAATGAAGGATGATCATTTGGGTTTTTATCAATAAGTAAAAAAAGTACTAGAGGTAAATACAAATCCACTTCAGCAGCTGAAGTTTGGGTCATACAAAAGTCAAGTGATGCATTGCTGCAGCCTTACAAATTTATAAATATAATTAAAAAAAAAGCTATTTCATGGAAAGTTTTTATATTTTTCTCTCCATTTTCCTTCTCGCCCCAGTTTTTGTTAAATTAACAAAGATAAAGTATAGCATTCAGATTTTCATATTTAATTTTTTACCTTGTTATTAGCACTTGTTAAAGAACATGTTCTTATATGTACGATATTATTGGTGGAAAAACGGTTGTGCATATTCTGCGTACCATGACATGCCCACACTCTTTAGATTCCTTTTCACTAAATAATGTTGGCAAGAAAAAAAATGACTACTACCAGAGGAAACTGTATAGGTGATGTATGGGTGAAATAAAATCTCTAGCGAAACATGAATCATCACTCAGCCCAGTAGTGATTCAAATGGAGTAGGTTAAGTAAGAGCATTCCTCTGAGAGCATATCAAAACATGCGTGAGCCAGACTTCCTTTGTAGTTCTTAAAGTTTTTGATGTTGCCCAATAATATACTAAGGAATCCGAAACTTCCTTGCTGACAGAACTAAAGATAGATGAACACGGCTTATTTAAGATGTTGCTGAATCACTCTCCAACCCCTTCATTACAAAATTTACTGCCGACATCATAATTGGTTCTTGTTGCGGAAATTTCATTTGTGCCAGTCTTGCAACATCACCAAGCTGACCTCGAGGTTGTTGAGGGTGTTGAACTCCATCAGGTCATGAAGTCTGGTGAAAGCCTCATTGGAGTACTGGAAGTTGAAAGTTGAAAATGGCGACTCCGGGTCATCAAAGATGTCGAAATCAGCCAACTCCTTCTCCTTCTCAGTCTCTCTGGGAACCCCTGTGGGCAGATCACCCATGAGAGGAAGTGAAATAAATAATCTCACTTCCTGACACGAATGCCGTTTTAGCAAAAGTAGTCTATGTTCAATTACATTGGAACTGTTATGAGTTTTATTCCAACTTTCTGCTAAGGCTCCCACATGCAGGTTAAAAGTTAGAAAGTGCAGACACTGGAATTTCATTTAAGGTTTCATTTCCTCAGATGTCTTTTGGCTTTGAGAGCAAAAACAAAATGTTTGGTATCATATAAACAGGCTTCGAAAGTCGGTGGGCAGATCACTAACAGGAACGCAAAGAGACACAAATGGAAAGGAGGAGATTCAGTGTCTTTGCAAGGCTCCTCATATGGTTTGTTTCTATAAACCGCCCTCCCACTACACTGAAGGATTCCCCAGCTGCACCTGGATCCTACAGGAGCCATATATTACAGGGGTGAGTCATAAAAACTGAAGACACTGTGACTCATTTTTGCATGTGTACATATGCACCGATTCCTCCTAGAAACTCCCATGACCTTCAGCAGATGGTTTCTTTTTGGGGCCCTCAGATAAAGCGTGTAACCTTTGGGAAAAACATGAAGCACATTCTGCTGCTAACTGAGTATGATTACATTCCCACATTCTTTTCACATCAAAACTCCTCACATTTCCAAAGTCAAACTTACCATTTGAGCTGACTGTAAATTAGTGTAACCATGATAATACATAGACATGGAACATTGACCCTTCCAGCTCTGTGAACGTTTCTGCACATGCTCACACTCACCGGGGGCTTTGAATTTCCTGAAGTTAATGTTGACCAGGACAAAGTGGATCACAGTCGGGCAATTCTTTTCCCCTTTCCTGGGTTTGAAGACATAGCATTCCTTCAGACCCTCACGATCAAACACTTTTGGGTCAATCTTAGGGAAAGGGAGCTTGTTCATTCTGGCCCACTTTTCTGCTAACAGCAGCTCCTGTGGGACATTTTTACTAATTAGATCAGGTTTTTGTTGAGTTTTGATTTCAGTGGATTTAAGAAGTTTCTAACCTTGAATGGAGGACTGGAATCGCTCGGTCGAGCAGAAAAATCAAATGAGATGATGAGGTCAACGCCGCGTTGCGGCCGTAGGATGAGTGGGTAGGGAAGGTTGTAGGTCAGGCCGCTGTCTACCACATGGATCTTCTTACTCTTCACGTCGAGAGGTTCATAAATACGGTCAAACTCATCTGGATCTACAAAAACACAAAGAATGACACAACTACATTTCTTTTATTCCATCTAACTCATCCTTGGTTTAGATGGAATAAAAGAAATACAAGGTGTATGACACATGCAATTGGAAGAAGGAAGCACAGCCTTTGGAATGATCTCATAGGGGGAAAAAATACCCAATCTGTGTCATTTGAGTGACACAGATGGCATAAATGGTGACTAAACAATACAATAATAATAATAAATGCAGAGAATGTTGTTCTGTGATATCAAGTTCAAAAACACGGCGTCTCTTCAAGCAAAGCTAAGTAAGCTTGTAGCTTCACAGAAATAACATCATGTTTGCTGTTTGCCACAACTTGTCACCTAAATACACTGGATCCTGACTCATGACATCATAGAACTTGTCTACAGAGAAATGGTTTCCGAGGATAATTCCACTGAAGAAACAAACTGGGTAATATCACGTAATCTAATCCAAGCCACAGTTTTTCCAAAAGTTAATAATGAGGACATTGTTCTGCACAAATCCATCCTAAGAGACATTAACTTTGGACTTCATTACTGCTGTTTTTCCTTGAGTAACTTGAACAGAGAGCAGCTTGAACAGATTTTCTGGGCAAATTTTAAAAACTCACAAAATTCCCACTTGAAGCCACAAGCTTGCAGCTATGAGAACGGGGTTGGAGATGCTTTAGAGTTTTATCGATCATGTACTTTATGCTTTCTCTGACTTTAAATGTAATCATAAAGATTGTGTTTTTTGTAACTAGGGCCTACCAAAAGTCATAATTCTCCATGCCTTGTTTTTTTTTTTACATTGATAACTTCATAAACAGGATGATGACACTAAACACACAACCAGTCTACCGCTCTTTGGAACGGTAGACCAAAGACTTATATGTTTGACTGGCCGAATCAAAACTTTGGAGACTGGCGAATCGATCAATACTTACTTTCCACTCAGACTGAGTTTGATCTATTTTGTAATGTCTTTAGGTTTGCACTCCAAAATGTTTTCTTTCATATTTCGAAAATTTTTCTTAGTCTAAAATCTCAATAAGAAAAAAACAAACAAACATTTAAGTTTTTGGCTTTAATCTGATAAGATATGAACATTTAATGATTTTTGCAAGGCACTTTTACTATACTGCATGTAGTTTAATAGCCTAAAGCCTTTATGCAAGCATGTCAAAACGCCATGTAATAATAGTGGATAAAATTGACGAATAATGTGGTATTTATTGTACGAAAGTTTCAGATCAAAGCATCACCTTCTGGAGTGATGTAAAGAAGACAGTCAAATAAAAACTATACACACACAACATATTACCATACAAAATATTTTCAAACTGCAGCTAAAATCTAATTTCATAAAAAAATTGTATCATTTGAATCATTAGAAACTAAAACAATATAAAACAATGGTCCAGTACACAAGGAGATCAAAAACAAGATAAGAAACAGTGAACAAAACTTTGACTTCTGAATTATTCTGGTTGCATCAGAATTTAATCTCTAAATGGATTAAGAAGAAATGGTGAAAGTATCATGAATCATAGTAAAACTGTAAAACGATCCTGCCCCATCTTGATGTTAAGAGTAAACAGTGAATCATTATTTTTTTCTTACCTGTTACAGCATCCACTTCCTCTTCAGGTAAAAGCAGAGGACAAGATATTTCCGTTAGAGGAGAGAAGGGGATGCTGGTGTTCAGGTTCAG
The DNA here is from genome assembly GCA_903066825.1 of Alfaro cultratus. NCBI lineage: Eukaryota > Metazoa > Chordata > Actinopteri > Cyprinodontiformes > Poeciliidae > Alfaro > Alfaro cultratus. The sequence continues at coordinate 58,381 of CAEFZX010011505.1, read as the reverse complement.
GCCCAGCATGAAGTTATGCACCTGGTGAGGTGATAAAAGGAGCTTTTAGACAAAGAAACTGCAGACTGACCTGTGTTGACTTTTAAGAAGTGTACCTTTCCGGCTCGACCTTCTCTTGTATTGAACAGGGCAGAGTCACTAAAGAGCGAAGTGAACATTCTCTGAACCCAGCTGGCCTGAGCGGTGCGGCTATACTCCTCCTCTGAGTCTTGGTTTTCTGTTCCACCTAAAAACCAAAATAGAACAACAATCATCATCACATGTGCAAATCACTGAAAATAAGGTCAACAATATATAAATGTTATGTACACAAACAGACATCCTTGATATACCTTTACATTTTTGTTTTTTTCATTTTCTCCTGCTGGTGCTAGAAACTCCTTTCTTTAAACTTCTGAGAGACCCGTAAACTTTCAATACATTTTTTTAAATGGTAGCAATAATTTTTTTAAGTATTCAGTTCCTTATTTACAAAATGTTCCCATTAAGTGGAGTTTAGTACTTTTAGCATTGGTAGCTTAGATTTATCTTTTAGGTAATTAAATCAGTTCAGCTTAGTATGATTAACAATAAATTTATTTTGGATTATGTTAATTACGGCTGCACAGTGGCGAAGTTGGTAGCACTGTTGCCTTGCAGCAAGAAGGTTCTGGGTTCAATTCCCAGCCCGGGGTCTTTCTGCAGGTTCTCTCTGTGTATGCATGGGTTCTCTCCAGGTACTCCAGCTTCCTTCCACAGTCCAAAAACATGACTGTCAGGTTAATTGGTTTCTCTAAAGTGTGTGTGTGTGTGTGTGTGTGTGTGTGTGTGTGTGTGTGTGTGTGTGTGTGTGTGTGTGTGTGTGTGTGTGTGCATGGTTGTTTGTCCTGTCTGTCTCTGTGTTGCCCTGCGACAGACTGGCGACCTGTCCAGGATGTACCCCGTCTCTCACCCGAAATGTCTAACTGGAGATGGATGGATGGATTATGTTAATTACCTTTTCATGTTGTTTTAAAAATATTTATAATATAAGTGTAGTCAGTTTTGATTGGTCCACATGGGTCAGTACCTATAGATCTACAGAGGCTTTCTAAGGAGCCAGTGAGTTATCTTGAGTTTTAGTTTCTTAGAAAATAACTAAAATATTCTGGAAACTGGCCATTAATGACTGATTTAGCCCAACATGGTCTATATAACGTGAATCATTGTACAACAAAAGAGCAAGCTAAGCAACTCATGAGTCAGGCCAAGAAAATTTGATCTGTATCAATATTTTCTTTCCCTAACTTCAAATGAAAGAGGAGGAGGAAATACTTGAGAAAACAAACTGTGTTTTACTAGCCATGCTTGGTTTGTACTGCGTACTACAAAACACAAACCTACATAAAGAAAGGGAAAATAAGTAGAGTCTACTGACAAAATGTCACTAACAATGGGGCATGAAGAAAAAAAGTCTAGGAAAGTCAACACAAAAGGGCTTTACTCGCTAATCCTGTTTCTTTTTTTATACCAAAGAATTTCACAAAGATATAATTTAGATCTCAACGCATCACGCCAATTTGTGACAATGAACTTGTATCTATTAACCTTTTGGTTTAGGAGTTTTCAAACATGTTTTGGATTTTATCATCTGACCTTGATAAACAGTAAATCATAAAACATTTGAGGTATTTGGCTACCGTCATACCTGTAGTTTTATTCCAATCTAAGTGACTTCCTCTTAATAATTCTCTACAAATGCAATGACTTCTGCATGTGTTATAACAGAAAATGGTTAGATTTCAAACATTGTTAACTCTTTAATCAACTTTTTGCTTGCAGAAATGGAGAGAGGCCCAGCCTGAACAAATCAGGCAAATACTGTATATAACAAGTCAATAACTTTTTAAATCTTTAATAATCTGTTGATTTTATAGTGTTTTTTCCTCATGCGTTTGCTCCCAGTTTAATACATATTCCTTAACACCTGTATCTATCCATAAGAAAAGTCCAACTCTGATGACGTTTGAGATTAAATAATTTTAAAAAGTTTAGAAAACTTTCTAAAGAGATTTGAACCAAGACCAAGAATCTGGTGAAAGTTTTTGTCATGCAAGAAAGATGCCAATGCCAATAGAAGAAGTCTCATGTAAACTTTTAGATACAGAATATGTGTGCGCTGGTCAGAAGACACCAAAATTAAACAATTTTATTACCTATATGCAAAATGCATGTACAAAAGTTTTACACTGAACAGACTGTTCCCACAGTGGAACATGAATAATTGTTTGAAAATACAAAGTTTTAAATTTCATCTAAATATAGAAAACTCTGACACACCTTCTAAGCCGTATGCACGCATTGGGAAATGAATTGGTTATTTGTTACTTAAAATCGTGCAGCTTTAAAAAGAGAAACATTAGACTTCTTCACATGTAGGAACAGAGTTCATTTGAAACCAAAGTCTTTCTTTTTCTGACACACCCTTTTTTTTCAAACCCGTCTCTCTCTTTCTCTCCCACACATTGTCTTTTTTCTATTTATATCTTTTTTTGCTGTAAAAGTCTAGTTTTTTTAATCACAATAGACAGCTTTTCAAACGTCTAAGTGAAACATTCATTAATCAGCAGAGCCTCTTAAGCAAAATGGCTTTTCTCATGCAGCTGTCACGCCAGCTGATGCAAATGGAAACTTTGCTTGTAACACATCAATGTGACAATTATTCACAGTAAATCAGCTGTGAATTAAATCCTTTGTGTATTTCTCAGCTTACCTTTTCTGGGTTCATCTTCATTGTCAAGGCTGTCTTCTCCAACAATGTGCTGGGGTTTGATCTGCTCTGTAAGATGAACAAAACAATTCTTCACTCTGCAAGTCCTTAAACAAGTTTATTTTAAGTTTTAAAGTTAACCCGATATCCTGTTTCGTAATGTTTTGTGGCATTATCATATTACCATCAGCTGCTTATCTTTGTGAGAACTACTCCAGATAAACCAACATTCTTAAACTATGTGAATATTTTCTCACACATTTGTGCAACTCATTGTCACAGTCTGTCTGTACGAAGCCACATACAAAAGCCTTCATTCAAAGGAAGAGCTAGTGAGCTGTCATCAAATTAATATCTCCCCTTACAACTGGGTTGTCACTAGTACCCAAACTGCATTTTTTAAAAAGCTCTTTGAAGGTGTGAGATGAAGCACTAGGACTAAAAACAATCTCTGGAGACATTTATGACAGCTAAAAGCATCTCAGGCATGCAGTGATTTCCATTTCAGTGTGAGGATGTTCCATAGAAACAAAAAGAAAGCTGTCAAGCTGTCTTGAAAGCCATCAAGAACTAACACAAGTGACTCATGACTAAAAGTGCAGATTTCTGATTCTGTTTACACAGATTTCAACATTTACAAACTAAACTAAAATACTCTTGCAATCACAACCTGAGTATCCTCAATTTTAACTATTATATGAATACTATACATTATATGTAGTTAGTAAAATTCTGTCATGAACTTTGGACCAAAGGTCTTGTTTTGCTTTTTATATTCAGTTAAGTTTTTAGGTTTAGGATTACTTGTAGTACTCTGGTGTTTTGTGTTTTCGTTCAGCTATTATCTGCAGTCTTTATCGTTATTGTTCTCTTTTTATCTTCTTGGTTTATTTCCTAAGTTCAACTTCAGTTACTTGCCTTCCTTCACAGCTGTTCCCAGTTTCTAATCAACCACCTACGTCTTGTTCAGTAATCACCTCCCATGCATATATATCTCTCTGTCAGCCAGCTCTTTGTCAGATCATCCTGTTATGCCATCAGTGGTTCCTTGTTCTGTAGTATTTGGATTCATACCTACATTTTTGTTTTTGGATCTTGCTCTCCACCATTTTATGACAAATTCTGAATCATTTTGTTCCACATTATTTTTACAGGTGTGTCACTGAGATCTCAATTTATTTTAGCAATGCAATTCAAAAAAGTAAAACTCTTAGATGTAGCTGTAACAAACAGATACATATTAAACATTTCTCTCAGGTAATGATTAAATATTTAAATAAGGCATAAAAAGGGGATTTAATTTGCTTATCAACTTTGATTGTGCAATTTTTTTCTACCACGTTTTTCCCCCTTAACTCATTTTTTCAATTAACGTCTTGAAAAATAAATCATAAAATTTTATTTCTAGAAAAACTAAACATATTGTTCTGTGTGTAATGAATCTAAATATGCCATCAGCTTTTTGCATTCATTTCCTGAAATAAATTCTCCTTTTTAATTATCTCATTCATTGAGGTGCATCCGCAACATTTATTTTAATTTATTTACCTTCATCTGTGTAAGTAGTCTGTTTTGCATTTTTAGAAATTTCTTTCTTTCACTAGATCAGCTTTTGCTGTAATATTTGCAAAACAAAATATCTATTTTAAGAAACTTTGATTAGTCAATTTTTTTTTCCAAAGTATCAATAATTTTAAATTTCAATCAGGTCTAGAAAACTAGAGAGGGGATACATTTAAAAATCCACAGCTGAAACTCCTGACAGATCTCTAAGCTAACTTGGTGAAACAGTTTTGTTACATTTCTCATTCATTTTGTTTCCAAAAAAAGGAGAAAACAGAATAACAGATTACCTAACTCCTCCTCCATGGTGCTGCCTCCACCTGTGTCCTTGACTCCCAGCACTCGGTTGAACAGAATGGAGAAGGCACTTCCCCACACACCTGCCACACCAAAACATGCTCAGTCAGTACTGAACACCCAAATCAAGCGCCCCAGTTGAAATTGCTATCCTTACCCATCAGGAAATGAAGAGGGTTCTCTTCGTACTTCTTCACAACTGTTCCCATGAAGAACTTGCTTCCAAACAGGTCGGGCGTCATGAAGGTGCCGTACTTTGCCATTCCGATTTCATACGGGCTGAACTCCACCCAATCTGGAGGTTGGAATTAGAGTTAATGTGAAAAATTGTCACTCACTAAATAATATTAAACACCTAACTATTGCGAGATAATATAAGTACTATGAAGAGAGGTATCCACTTTAGACGTAATAAATGATGTGAAAGCAACTTTAAAAGCTGCCTTTGCCAGGAACCAGAGTAGTTTTTAAATTTGTTTTTAGCCTCCCCTTTTGGTACATCTACCAAATATAGTCGCCTCATCAACAGCCTGTGTAGGGACTCAGTACTTTTGGGATTTAACCATGTCAGTCTTGAGCAGCGAAAAGTTACGTTTCTGGAGCAACTATCTGAGGCTGTGTTCACACAGCAGGTAAATGAGACCCACAGTTTGAACCGCCATGAACTTTTCACCCCCAATAATATCTGATCTTTGCCACTTCCAAACGTTTGCAGTCTGAACGGTAATGTCACATTTAATCTGACTTTCATGTCAGATTAAATGTGCCAGACGCAGCAAATCCAGACATAAACAATTGATAAAAATTATGATTATGAACTTATAAAAGAAGTCTGTGTCAGTGAAGCGCACTGCGCATCCAAACAGATTTCGCTATAGAAATTGCAGTCAATGCTCCACAAAAAGCCATTAATATTAGTTGTGTTTTATTTTTATCACCTTCCTTTGTGTTGTTACAATCTTGTCACAATACTGTTGGCTCCCATTGTCCAGTTAACTTTACAATCGTGCTATGAAACGACTCTGTTTATTATTACCTCTCTAAACAATGCGCTGCTTGTGAAAATCGAAGCCTTAGTCTCCTGGTCTCATATCATTGAGGCACTTTAGGATGGAATCAAACACGCAGTTCCTTTAAGACAAACCAGACCTTAAAGGGACTGAAGGCTTTTCTCCAAGAGGAACTGACATCTTTATTATCTGAGAAAATAAAGTACTTCATCTACAAAAAAAAACAGCAGACATCAAGCTGTCAACCTTTGATCAGGGCTATTTGGGTAGTTTTTGATGTCAATATAATAAAAAAAAAAATAACACAACAGGATGATAATAAATGGCTTCACCCAACCATGAGTAATATAATTTACGTCTTCTGAATAATTGGCTCTAAAAATAAGAGACATCCAACATGACCACATTTCAAACATTACTAATCACATCAACGAAACTAAACTGCTTCACGGTTAGACAACTACCTAAGGAAGCAAATGTCATTTTCACACTAACACTGCAATGGTTGCAATGTTTGTCATCGAGACAGTTTTTTTAACTGTTATGTACCGCTGATGTGTGATAAGAAAAGAGAAACGTGTAATTCCAGATTGAGTACAGGTTTTGCGTCATCTTCGTAAATACGTGTCGAAGTGGCTCTTCACAATAGTACCTTTTCATCAACAACAAGAGAGGGAATACCTTACTCCGGGTCAGTTTTCTCACAGAGGCTATTGTGAGAGCAGAGCCCTGTACACATTTATGATAAACAGAGAGGTAGATCAAATCTCAAGGGAAATTTCTCTGTAAATCGGCCCACAGTGAAATATCTCCTCACATGACTGTGGGTGACCCCTTCTCGAAATAATTCAATAATTATCTGATCTATATGCAAATAAATAAACGTAGCAGGAGGATAGAAAATGTGATTCATCTGTAAACTATGTTTGACTGTCAATTAAGGGAAATCATGCACCTGCTGGTGCTTCTGTGACGTCAAATGTACTTTCAGAGACGTAAATCTATATACTGTATATTTAAAAATGTAGAAATTCAAAAGGAACATTTTAAAAAGTTTGAGTTCAGGTTCAGTGCAGCTCAGCTGATAACGACACTCAGGCGAACGATAAGACGTTTGTGATGTGATGAACTACAAAGATTTTACGATAAGTTGACCGCACTGCCAAGTCTATGCTTTCCTTTCAAAGATTATGTTTTTGAAAGGAAAAAACATAATCTTAAATGTCAATGTGAGGTTATGTAGTCTTTTTTTACATTCGTCTTCATGGCTTTATTTCTTTTATTAGTGTTACATTTTGATCTTGTAGTTGCAATAGCATTTTGTAAGCCTCATTTCTAGTTCCTGTTTTAATTTGGTAGTTTCTGTTGTTGCAAACAGCTTTACTTCCCCTGATCTGCTCCTCTCTAATTGTGCTGATTGGTTTTTCCTGTGTTGAGTCAATCCCAATCTATTTATTGCAACTGTCTTCTAGACCCTGGAGGTCTGCATTCAGTTGTATATTAGATTCTACATGACAGATTTATTGGCTTCCCAGTGCCTTCTTATGCACTGAAAACCTAAAGTCTTGTGTCTCTTTTCATGTTTTGCTTTTGCCTGTTTCACAAGCTATTTTATTTCATTCTTTATTTCACACAGGTTTAAATCAGTGGGACAGATATAAAACAATGCAAACCATAACACCCAAATGTCTAAATCAGTTATTGAACCTTTCAGAATAATTACAATGTGCAAAATCTTAAGTACCACCAGACATTTTAAAACAGTTAGGACAATACTTAGGTGATTTGTGTTGTATTAAAGTAAGAGAAAATAACTCATAAATTGAAATAATTAACAGGAGATTAACTGCATCTATCTCCCTAAGTTATTGGTGGGTAAATCATTCCCAAAAATAACTACATAAGCTACATTTGTTTGTGAAAAATGATCCTTAAGTGTTTCAATGCAAAAAACTTGTCAAAACATATATTTTTATGAGCATCGGAAGAAGGTGTGTGCAGCCAAGAAATGGAAATGCTCATTTATAAAAGCCATCAAAAGAAAGTGGTTAATACTCTGTGCTAAGGAAAAGTTCATGGTTTCTACTGACTTTGGAGACACACGTTTACCTGCTACATGCTGAACTGCAAGAAAGTTTGCTGTTTTTTCCCTCCATTCCACTTTTTGATTAGTTTTCATAAATCATGGCTGTCAAACACCCCACATGGAATTAAGTGTAAATCAATCTGTCAAGTCTTCTCCCTCTTTACAAAGAGTACCTGATTACTTATCTCCTTTTAGCAACACTGGAACATTTGTAGTCAAAGAGCAATTAAAACAACATTTTTTTATTCCTACAAAGTGAAATTAAAAGATTGACGGTGAAACTGAGTCAGAAATCCCGTTTGTAAACTGGAACTCCTTGTGTTGCACTTTATGAAAGTTCATATAAATGAACAGGAGACAATGAAATCTTAAAATACCAGAGCTAATCCAACTTTTATTAATGTTGTAGCTCCATGTCTTTGTTTTATTGTTTACAGATGTTTTAATATATTTAATATCCAATAAAAGTTCAACTAAACCCTGGTTTATAAACATGGCACTAATACCAATGAAGGCAGGTTAAAGCCTGGACCGGTCCACACACACACACACACACACACACACACACACTCATTGATAAGGACAATTTTTGTCATAATGAGCCGATCTCCAACAAACGATGAAATGAGTTGAGATAGCAGCAGTTTAGTCCTTAGTTATTTCTTTTTTTAAAAGTTTTAACTGCAGTTCACTAAAGCAGTTACCATAGAGCCCACACCAACAAAGAGGAAGTGTTGTGTTATATGGGACAAACCTTAAACAACCACAAACTGGTGCTTAAGATGGTTCCTTTATTTAGCTCAGCTAATGTTTTCTGTAACTGCAGAATTAAATGACGGCTGAACACATCGGACCACATCCTGTCTACATTACAAGGAATATGTGTTGGCTGCTTATTTTGCATGTGGTCTCACTGAACATCTGTATGCATTACTCATTATTCATACAAATATAGGTCTGCTGGGAATATGAAGTATAAGAGATGAGCTTTTAACATAAAACAAGAACACGAATTACCTGCAAACATGAGCTCTGAAACATCTGGTTTGACGTGTAGACATGTGAAGAGCGGTAGAGGGCTCTGGGACTGGTTTATTTTCTCCTGGATGTCACTTAGCTTGATATCCATTCTCTGAATAAAGAGACCATAATGTTTGAATCAGTTCATACGCACTAATGTCCACATTTCTAACATCTAAGGAATAGATGTAAACATAAACATGTACGTGTTGTTGTTTTTTTTTTTTACATATTTATTAAAACTGATATGAGGCACATAATCTGTGAAAATAAATCTTTTCCCTCTCTCAATGCTAACTGTAGAAATGCATTGCTTGGTCAGAAACAACCAATGTTTCTTTTAAAGAAAATAAACATTTAATAGTTGAGTTAGACTAAAACAGGGGAATTCACTGGTTTTCATGAGTAAAATAAATAGTAGCTGTATGTGGCTCCTACCGCAGGTATAAGAGTTTCTCCTATGAGCATGCCGAATATATCGGTAAACGTAACCGGCTGCCCTGATGCTTTTTTGGTCCACAGGGCCTGGATGTAGTTGGTGATGTGCTGGGGCAGCAGCAGCCTGAGAGGATTGCTGCTGACTCTTTTCATCAGCTCACTGTTGATGTCTTTTGGACCCTTGTTTGGAAAGTCGGGGTGGGAGTAGAGAGTAGACATGTACCTGGAGAGATAAAGTGGAAGAACGATAGAAAGAGGTGGTTTCAAATTACAATTACAAAATAAATAAGTACAAATAAACAATTTTTGATGTGGTACAACCATAACCTTTGACATTTTTTGGAGGGATTTTATGTGAGTCATGTTCCAAGTTTTTAAAGTTCTTTTTTTTTCCCATTGCCTTTCCATCTCTGAAAAGCATTCCCACTGAGCAGTTACTGATTAACTGAATTTTGCTGCTACCAACATGTGTTCTGACTGATGTGTATTGTTAGTTAAGGTTTTCTCTTCCATCAATGGTGGATTTATGGAGGGTACGCAACCAAATCTGGCCTCTGACCTCTGCAACTTCTCCAGATATGTTTGGTCACTGGACTCTATTTCATATTTTTGGATATAAAAAGTTTGAAATCTATGAATCATGTTCCTTCCACTCTCCAAATATGCACTACTTTGTGTTGGTATTTCACATAAAATCCCTCAAAATACACTGAAGTTCATGATTGTAGTGAAGAGACAAAGTAAGAGAAAAGAAAATACTAATAAATAAAGAAAAGGCAAAGAAACAAGCATGATAAAGGTGAGACATGAAGAAATCAGAGCAGGTAAACTGTACCAGGTGGATCCAGAGAGCCCTGCAACATATGTGGCACAGTCTAAGACCCCAGACTCAAACAGGGCCTTCATCACTCCAGAAAACCCGACCATTGCACGAAAACCCCCTCCTGAACCTGCGATGGCTATCACTGGAACCTGGAACAGGCAAGCAAATTTATAATAAGAGGGAGAAAGAGATGCTTAACAACATCATTATAACCTACAGGCTTTAAAAAGAGTGGATTCAATCTGGATCATTCTTCCAGCTTTAGTAATTTCCTTTTGCACAGCTTGAATGCCGAGCTAGTTACATCATGCCTTTGCAGCAGTCCCTTCCCCAAGTTGTGTTTTAACAACTTCAGCTATTTCCTAATTCTTATTGTGCAACACAAGTTCCCAGTCTGTAAAATCCATAATTTCTGTATATTTCCACAGTCAGGCCACAAAGGGAGTTGGAGGACGGCCTTCACAGTAAAAGACTGTAACTGGATACCTCATCCCTCCATAACATCTCGTACAATAAGGAGAGAGAACGTCTGGCTAGAGCTTATCGCCAGCTAGCAGGGGCACCACGCCAAAACAGCTCTGGCGGGACAGGAAGCTAAACTAAATGCATGGGAGAAAAGGTTGGAGTTTTGCGTCAGAGATTTCCAGTTCATGTCAGCAAGTCTGCACTGAAGCCTGATTATAATGTCTAAAGGCAACAGACCTTAACACCTTGGACTGTTTTTCCTTTGGTCTTTTTTTTTTAATAACCTTTCCTGAAGCTAAAGATAAGTGGGAATCACTATCAGAACATCACTACTTTATAAAACAGAATAAACTCTGCAGAGATGATGTAGAAATGTAGGAAATATCATGTTGTTTCATGTCAGTGGCAGGGTTAATGTAATGCATTATGAAAACAGTTTCAGAGCCAATATCAACCCTTCCTGTTTTTCAGGTTATCAGTGAGGGAACAGGATAAACGTTAGCTTACCTTTCTGATAAAAACCGAAAAAACAAAAAAAAACAAGTTTTGATTTTGATTTGAGCTTACTGTGAACCAGATCGAAATGCTTCCTTTTTATGGATCACTGACCAAAATAAAGCCTTGTGCTTTTTGTAGAGAATCTACACTAAACAAGCTGTTGTTTGCTGTTTGAATCTGTTCAGTTTTTTATAAAATATTACATAACTTATAATTATTTTACCACCAGCATACCAACTCCTGATGATTTTTTTTAACCGAATGGTGGCCATATTGTTTCTGTTTCTTCCAATACCATGTGAGAGTTTCAGTGCTTTACAAAAAACATTATACCTCATAAACTTTTGTTTTTTCAGACTGCAAGCATAAAGTTCAATGTAAACAACTCTGATTCGATTCCATGAACCAAACTAAAGTGGTAAATAAATGAGAGGGGGAAAATCATGTTTTCCAAATTTTCTTTTATTTATTAACATCTAAAGAACATGGTAAGTGTACACATTCAGCCCCCATGTTTCAACCAGCTTTTTGCTAATCTAGATATTTTACCCATTCTTGGCCAAATAGCTCAAACTCAGTCAAAATGGATGGAAAGCTTTTGTGAAAATTCCTTTCTAACCACCATTAGGTCTGGACTTTGACTAGGTCATTCTAACACATAAATTTGGTTTGATTTAAACCATCCATTCTAACTAAAGAAAAGGGTCTGAAAAGCAAATGTAAGTTAAACCCAATCCAAACATTATTTTAATAAACAAAATTAAAAACTATCATTTTTTTCTTCTGGTTCACAATTATGTGCTACTTCAGGTTTCTCATAAAATAACAAGCAATGAATTTCAAGGGTGTAATGTGAGAAAAAGTTGATAAAGTTAAAAGGGTTGGATACTTTTGCAAGACTCTGTAAACACCTAAACGTGTCGTGTGTGTTGTTATTTAGGCTCCAAGTAATTGAAAAACATAGAAGTTGTACATGTGAAATGTAAGCAATGTTTACTTTTTTAATTCAAACAGGTGAAATTTTTGCAAGTAAGAACATAAATGTGGCCATTTAAAATGTATTACAAATGACACAAAAAAGTGTGTTAAAAATACGCTGAGTCATTACTTTCCTGCCTGTTTCTAGGTAGGAGTATAAAGTGAGTAAAACTGAGAACTTAAGCTATCACTTCAGCAACCAGCTGTCGGTTCAATTGTAAATGTAAAAAAATGCCTCTGCGTTTCTGCACTCACCTCCTGCGGAGAGCTGGGGAGGAAGCAAGGCTTCTCCATGTCGAGGAGCTTTTTAATGCCGAGCATCACTCTTTCTCTGCGGGTGTGTCGAAACTCCTTTTCTTTGTCACACAAGGCCAGACTGAACCTCAGGTCCAGGTTTGTGCTGACGATGCAGAAAATAAGATTTAGGTTTCACTAAAATGGTGACACATGTTGAGCAGGAGGTGGTTAGAGAATAAAATCCACCAACAGGATGATCAAAACTGATCTTTTTGGTCAGATAAGATCTGTTGTCAGGTGGTCTGCTGTGAAACTCACCTACAAACTCTTTCATCTTTATCACTCACCTTCATTTAATTACTAACCTTTTCTGAAACATTACATTAAATGCAATTACGGGAAGGAATCAGCTGCAAACTGATAACTCATTTACTTTGCTAGGCAGCTAGTCTGGATCTAGTGTGACAGCACCTTTATTAACCAATATCACTTATTAAATTTAAGTAAATAACATTTAATTTTGATTTAAAAACATACCAGATTTCCACTATCATCTCCAAGTGTACTTTGGTTGCCTGTAAAAATAAACATTATGTGGTTATTTAAGTGTGACGGAGGCCAAAGCAGGAAACAAACTATCCAAATGGAAAAAGATGTTACACTCTTGGCACACAACCACCTCAATATACATGTAAATATATCATCATTCATGACATTATTTAACTGAAGCTTTCCTGACATGCATCCGGAGCGCTCATTTCTGCACTAATGCACATTTACATAATTCATTTGGTAGTCATTTTTGAGAATTTAAATCATGGAAAAAGATTTTCCAACATTTGCCATTCAAACATACAAATAGGACGTATGAAGGAAAGTGACAGCCTTACTTTTCCAAATTTGAAAATTTCCATCTTTTTCTGGCCCACTTTGAGCTTGGTGATGTCAAAGGACGCCGTCCCAAGTGTCTCGTCCATAACATAGTTGGCATCCATTAATGTCAGCTGATTGGAATAAACAGTAGAGTTTATGATAGAACATTTTAATGGCAATGTGTGAGTATTCTGTTTAGCTTCACCAAGATTAAATTAAGCAAACAAAAAAACGAAACATTTTGAGTCACAGTCCTGTTTCATAGTTGCATAATAACACAAGCTGCTGTGTTTATTATGGATTTGCTCTCTGTTGCATCATGACTCAATCCGCCTCTGCAGAACTAGAACTGGACTTTCAAATGCAAATCTCACCTCCAACACATTCGGCTGGCAGGGGTCTAAAATGAAATGAAAAGTCTCATTCCACTTTGGGTTGATGTCGTTGTCGATGTGCTTCGTCCTCTTCCTGCTCTCCGGAGCAGTTGGGATGAACAGCTCCACATATGGATCTGGAGTATCCACTAAACACACCACAGATTGGGTAGATTTACTAAATGATCAGATCTAATTAGCAGAAAGAGACTCCTTTGTGTCATTTGGAAATCAGAAATATGAGCAAACATATTTATATATATATATAAAGTTCCCCAAGGCTCTATTCTGGGGTTACTTTTATTTAATATTGACATGCTCTCCGTAACCCAGATTATGGATTATTACAACATCTCTTGTTATCCTTATGATACATTTTTGCATCATCTAACGACCGTAGTGTCTTACCAAAGAAAAAGCAGTGTAAATTATGAAATCTCTTGCCTAAATAGCATTTTGGACACCATTAATAATATTTATTTTACATTTTTAATGAATATGAATACAAAAATCAACTTCTCTACTCAAAACAATAAATCCATGTAGCATTCAGATTCATAATTGTTTAAAATACGCTTAAATACTTACGCAGGTCACCAAGCGCTCCTTTGGTAACACTTTCAGCACGAACGACAGTCACAGTGAATTTGTGAGAGATTTGATGTTCCACCTACAACACAGTTTATATTTAGTTCAAAACAACTTTACTATTCTGTGTGAGAAAATTTGTGAAACCAGCGTAAAGAAAATGATAACAGAGCTGCATGAGAGAGTTGGTTGTAAAATGAGTCATCAGCCAGAGGAAACATCCGGGGGGTTTGGCATGACAACTGATAATCAAACCCATTGTGAAACGTTTCACTTTGAGCCACTTTGATTGAAAACATGTATGCATTTACTATACAGTAACAGACTACATTTATTTTTTATTTCCAGGCAGATTAGTTACAGAATAATATAGGCAGCTAAACAACTTCCATTTTCTTTTTTTTAAATAATTGCTAACCACAGACGTATTTCCAGCACTTCCGGCACATTCCATCTTTTCAATGTTTTTGGGAAGATGACGACTTTTAGGGTGCGACCAACTTACTACAATAGTAATTAGTGATGACAAAAGCTATTATGGTTGGACGCAGTCAACTATACTGACAATGATATTCAAAAATGCTTTGATTGGGACAACTTCAATGGAAACACAAACATTGCTTGATTGATTTAAAAAGCCATAAAGTAGACGACTCATTGAGGCAAAAATAGAAAGCATATATTAAAGTTTGCTGGACTTGAATGGAAGGCTTTAAGTTTGTGCAAAATGACAGAAAATTATAGTTCAAGTTGTTTCTACTCTGAATAGTTGTGAGCTTGACTTCAATTTTTTGTTTCTCCAAATTTAGATCACACTGATTGACTGCCATCTTCCTCAGGCAACATATTTGTTTCTTGTACAGTAAGTATTCTCCCCAGTGCAAAAATTTAATTTCCCCAGAATTATGTGGCATAATTACAGTAATTATTGCTTCATATATTTCTAAAAAAGAAAAAAGAAAAAAAATTAGTCCTCTATTTGATTGTGTTGGCAACACTCCAGTTTAAACAGAATCCACCCGGTTGTATTCAAGTGCTGGGAATGTTATAACCATTTATCAAACTATCACAATAAGACAGACAGGAGATGCTGACTCACAGCTCAAAATCAAACATCACTTGTTTCTTTGGTATGATCAGTGATAGGCTTAGGCATGTATCTATTTCTGCCAATTGATCACACCCTAGAATTACAGAGGAAACTGCAATGTCACACCTTAATTTGTAAAATCTAAGATTTTAGAAGATTACTTTCTTTTCAAGTTTTTTTTTTTTTTTGCCCTTGCAACTATTTTGACAGATTAGAAATAGATTGTGTTAACTGCACCTAAACTGTGGGCGTCATCCATTTGTTCTATTAAAAAAGCAGAACGTGTGTTTCTCTTCTTCTGTTGCTGTGATATCTTGTTACAGCCAGTCATTATTTGGTGAGCCCATTCTCAAAATATGACAACAACCTTAAAGAACACCATCACCTGAGTTTCATCTGGATATCATTTACTCCTAAAGACATTTAAGTTTTAAAACTCTAAACACAGGAAATATAACAAACTCAAGATGGCACAAGAAAGTCAGGAATACTAGTCTTACAAAGATTATCTCAAACTTGTGTTCAAATTAAGAAAAAACTCTGATCTCTACATTAGTAGTTTGGGTTTTTGAAACTTGAATCTGCATTTGTTGAAGGAAAATTATCCGAGTCCTTCTGTGGAATGACTGAACCATCTGGGATATGTTTTACTTTTTGGCATAGAGCAGCTACATGTATGAAGATACAATGAAATTATTAAACAGCTTCGCATTCAAAACCATTAACCATCTAGGATGCACATATTTGCTGTACAGGCAAATTACTATAAATCCAGCTCCATAAAATAGGTAAATAGCTCAACAATATAATAAAATAAACTAAGAAAAAGAAACTCAACCAGGGCAGAAAGCTGTCAGGTGTTCTCTTAAATTTTTCGTATTCTTGAACAGATGCCAATTGAAACGTGTGATCCAGAGGTTTGGTCCTGAGACATTTTAAAGCGTAATACAAAAAGCTAAACCAATTTGAGTGCATAGCTAGTTTTCTTTGTTGTTGATTTTTATTTTTGATTATTTGATGGCACAAAGAATCTAAAACAGTGATTTTAGCTCAGTTTTTTATTTATGAACTAATGAATGTAATCTCCAAGAAGTTTCTTTAATATTTTTCCTTAAAAGTCAAAATGATAGCTAAATGTTACAGATGGTGTTATAAAGTCTTTGATAGTTATTTGTTTTTAATAAAGCCAATTGGATCGTCAGGTACATTTTTGTTCACAGATTTTTATTTTAGTATCCTGATGTCATGAAACACTGTGGTATTTTCACATCATACCATGAGAATCTCATACTGGCACATGCCAAGTGCCATTCTTTTTCACTTCATTTATGCTAGAAATATCATACCATCCCATACTCACAATTATATTGGAAGCCATTGTAATGTTTGAAGAGTGATTCTCAGGAAAGCCCTCCACGTGATGCAAACTTTGACTCAGAGCATCTCAGTCACACACTGATGCAGTTGGCCTGAAACAACAACAGAAGAAGCTCATTTAGATGAAGTTTGGATTTTATTTCCTAGAACCAAAGCAAACAAAACTTTGTGAAGATGAACTTTGTTTTAGGTCAGCAGATAACTATAATACAGAGTTAACCTTGGAAAAACAATAATCTATGCAGCTTCTTTTTGAAGGTATGAGTTTTGAGTCCAACACCAAATAAAAGGACAAGAAAAAGATTAGCTCTATCCATCAAGGCAACGTCCCAAAACTTTCTCATTTTTACTAAACTAAAAATTAAAAAGGCATCAGAAATGTATTATTTGCTGGCCTACTGACAAACTGGAGTTAGAATTTTCATACATTTAACAAACAAGAAAATGCTTTTTTTTTTTTATATTTTTGCAATAAGTTTCAATTAAGGACAACTGGTTGGTGCGTTGATGGATTACCCATTAGCACACAGAGTGATGATAAAACCTCCATGCAGACAGATTCCAGGCTGGGATTTGAACCCAAGACCTTTGACGTAAAAGGCGAAAGTTTTAACAACTCCTCCACTGTGCAGCCCAGAACCGTCATTATCAGCACAACCCTTCGCATGTTGGTAGGGCCAAGAGGAAGTGTGCTGAGCCACTAAATTGTGATAAGACAACCAGACCAAAAGCAAATGTGTGTATGAATGTGTGTGTGTTTTATACATCTTTATGTTCTTAATATGACAAGTTAGAGTACAAAAAAGAATCAAAATGTGAGTCTGTTGAGTCCAAAGTTCTTTAATATTAAGTGTTTTGTCTTTGCTTTAAAACCTTAAAATGTGCGGCATGTATTAAATACTCAGCTCCTCTGAGAATTAATAGGTTCACTGCAGTTACAGGGACATGTTTTATGTACATATCTATACCACCATTGCTCATACAGGGTGAAATTCTTGCTCACAATGACACAAATGAATCCCACCAGTACATGTGATTAATGCAGATGAAGACTTTTTTTTTATCCAATTAGGACAAAACTATAACCCAGAAGTTAAAACTTTCTCATAAAAATGTTAGCTACAACACCAAGTATTTATCTTTTAAGGTCCAAGCTTTAGTGCTTTCTCTTTAATGTGATGGTAGACAGGACCACATTGATCCATTGATTTCTATGCTAATGCAGACTTTGGTGGACCCAAGTCTGCTTTTATTTACAGTACTAAAGTTTTTTTTCAAATAAAGATTGGCCTAAATTATGCTTTTATTTGTAATAATAGACTAAATCTGTTAAATTGGTGAAGTGAAAGCCTTTCTTCCAATAAAGAAAACATGGAAAACCCTTTGAAGCTTTGAATCTACAATGATTTAGACATTATCACAGAAAAAAAAAATAAAAAATTCTCTGCTTAATTAAAATATGTGTTTGGATTGTTGTTGCGCAGGAAACTTGTGACTTTAGTTCATTAAATGTTTTTTGGGGGGGTTTTACCTGTGAGTTCTCGAGTTGCCAGTTTTGACCCACATTACAAAATGTTTTGACACCCCTGCCCTAAACTTCCCAGTGTGATTCTGACTGAATGTTTAGGATCATTTTCCACAGAAGGAGGTACTTCCCTCCCAGGCTTTCCGCCTGAATCATTCTGGATTTAGCTCCATCCATCTTCCCATCAAGTCTGACCAGTTTCCCTGTCCCTGTTGAAGCAAAGCATCCCCTCAGCATGATGCTGCCATCATCATGTTTTACAGTGTGGATGGTGTTTTTCTTTTTGTTTGTTTGTTTTGGTGTGTTAAGTGAGATGAGCAGGATTAGTTGTTTGACCAACAAGTTGTTTTGCATATAAACCAAAAAGGTTCAATGTTGAGATTTTCTGTCAAATGTTGTTGCCTCCCATTTATGGCGTAATTATCACTTTTCCATAATGGCTTTCATCTTGCCACTTTTAATAAAAGCCAAATTTGTGGAGAGCTTGAATTATAGTTATCTTGCCAAAATATTTCACTACTTGAACAATAGATTTCTGCAGCTCCCTCAGAGCAACTAGAATCCATGGCTGTTTCTCTGATTACCAAGACATTATGTTGTTTTATCACCTAAAACGCAATGAAATCCACTAAAATGTGTGGTTGAAACATCAAAACAAGGGGTATGGATACTTTCTGAAAACTCATTGAGAATAAACAAAGTTGTGACAAAGTTGCTGTTCACATAACCAGCAGTAAAATGTAAAGCTGGGCGTGTATTTGCAAAAGAGACAACAAGGTGATTATTTTTAGCCTCATAAATGTTTTCACTCTTTAGAAATTTGCATGAATGGTGCGCAAATATGCATGTGCAATACAGATAACACAACTGAAGTTCATTGAGTCTTTTTTTTTTTTTCAGCTGCTCATCAAAGCGTGCTATCAGCAAGCAGACAGGGAGCACGTAGAGGGTCTCTGTGTTCACTGCACCCGTCACGTACTTAGCGGCGAAGCGCTTCAACTTGTGACGGTGCCAACTCTCCTCGCTGCTGCCCTGGTTCAGCGGCACACAATGAGCGCACGCAGGCGGCCAAAATAGCTCCACGCACGGCCCCCGCGGCACCAACATTTTCATAAAGTACAGCAAGCTGCCATGATGCAAAACAGCTGCAGCAGTTCAAACTTTAATAGACACAGAAAGCTTCCTCGTTTTGCTGCAAATACTGTGAGGCATTAAAACAACAAAAAGTGTGGAGGATTACGTCTATGAATCACTGTGAACTTTTACTGTGAGAAAACTTTGCAGTCTTTCCCAAGCGCCTCTAAAAACCGGCCATTCGACGCCAACAACTGGTTTGGCCTGATTCTTAGGAGACGGACTCACAGTGTTATAGCTATGCACATTTATTAATTTTAATCCATTGGCTTTGATCATGCAAAATAATGCAGATGACAGTGAGAGCAACACATTAAACTACATGCTCACTCTTATTAACTTATGCGCTACATGTGTACGAATTTTCTCTGTCTCATCCTCTAGCAAGAAGCTATGTTTACAATAATCTGTCAAAATTAGGTGTTGAAACAGACATTTATGAGCTGGGCTTTTAAAATGCACTTTAATGTGCGTAAATAATGTATTTTCAGCTTCCTTATTCTGTGTGAGCGTCCACTGCGTTAACCCTTCTAAACCAGGCTCCAGTAGTAGCCGAGTTTATGGACACACTTTCACACATCTGTCCGATTTTCTTTCACAAAAGGCGCGACATCGTGTGCAGATAAAGAAGGAAACAGAAACGTACCTGAACAAGATTGCGTTTCAATTTATAAATCCATTTGAATGTGTCATGTTGAGCGAGCATAATCGTAGTGCAAGAATGAAGATGGAGGAGGAGGCGCTTCTCGGCACCCGGTAGTCGGGTAGAGTTCAGCGGCCAAACTAATGCAACAGATAAAACTGAGTTAGATGAAAAAGAGGAAAAAATCAAAAGGAAAAAGTTCAATTTGTCAAAGTAAACAGTGTGAAAATCCCACAGTAAAAAAGCCAGAAGTTGACTCAGCAGGAAAAGGGAGCTGGTAACTCCCCCAAGAGAACCTCTCCAAATGCGCTCCAGCGCGTAATTTCCTCCACACGAGGGCACTTTTTTCACTTTGGTAAGATAACAGAGAACATGACACAGCAATGACGACAAAAACCTGTCAGAATATTTTTTCTGCTGCTCCTAGACAATGTTTTTTTTTTTGTTGTTGTTGTTGTTGTTGTTGTTTTTTTAAATTATCGTATGATTAAAGTTTTCCATCTATTATTTAAATATTATCACATCACTTCAACTTAATTGATCCAACAAGAACATTGATTTATTTTTCTGCCATACGTTGCTGACCTTTCATTTCGACTTGAAAAGCCAATGTAATTGTCATCTGTATGATTAATACGTCAGAGGAATAATAAAAATAATGTTATGGTATGATTGAAATGCTTTCAGGTTGACGTATTACGTTTAGGTAAAATAATATAAGATTTTTTTATCTTGATGTTTGTACATATACTTGTTTTTCTACATAAAATGAATCGTGTTGCCGTCCTCGTTAAGACCTCTCTGTCTGCTCTTCATCTGATTTACATCGAGGCTTCATCATTCTGGGTCTCATTTTACTGAACCGACACTGTTAGCACAAATTCTTGAAATTATTTCATTTAACAACACATTTTAAAACCGATGAGGAAAAGAATAACTATTTATTTATACAATTTAATAAAAATAAAAAAAAAACTCTCAAAGTCAGCCTATCACCATTTTGTTTCAATTCTTTGTCTTTTTTTATTATTTTTATCTATCTCAATTTGCGAAAATAACATACAGAAACACTAATAAACATCATTATAATAATGTCAAACATTATTTTAATAAAATATATCTCTTATGAAATTTGAGTGTTCTGTAAAATTGTCTCTCTTTTTTTTTTCATTTATTTGTCCATAATCAGACTTCCGTTAATACGTAATAGGTCAGTCATTGTCAGAGTGGGCGGGACTTCGGAGTATAAAAGTAGCGTCAGGTCTGTGTTACTTCTTATTTGCTGTCAGACCAGGAGACCGGCTCGCAAAATGAAGAGAGCACATAGCAGAACGGATCTCTTCCTAACATTTGCTGCTTTGCTGCTGGCAATCAGTGTTTCTTTATGCAATGGAGGTAAGAAAATAACTTTAAAATTAATTTCGTATGAATTTTAAGTTAGATAAATTACTTTAGAAGTAAGTTGTTGGGGGTTTTTTTTGTTTTAGATTAAAGTTTGATTCTGGAGTCTGTGTCTGAATGATGTAATTGAAATGTTTAAAATGCTTTCTAGGATATTGATGTAAATTTGTACTAAATGTCTCCGCTGTAGGTAACCCTTGCTGCTCAGAGCCATGCCAGAACAGGGGTGTGTGCACAGCGATGGGTTCAGAAAACTATGAATGCGACTGCACACGCACTGGTTTTTATGGACAAAACTGCACAACACGTAAGTGTATAAAAACAAACCCCTATTTTATTTCGAATTGTTACATTGGAGCTGCTGTTGACATCTTAACTCATCTTCCCCATTTCTGTCATCTGCAGCTGAGTTCCTCACTTGGATAAAAGTTTCCCTTAAGCCTTCGCCCAACACGGTGCACTACATCCTCACCCACTTCAAGGGTTTCTGGAACATCATCAACAATATTTCATTTCTCAGAGATGCCATCATGAAATATGTCTTGACATGTAAGTAATTTATTCAGAGGCAAATAGTAGGTTTATGCAACATGAATAAATGAATAAATAAATCTCCTTCCTCATTCTAGCACGATCCCATATGATTGACAGTCCTCCTACTTACAATGCGGATTATGGATACAAAAGCTGGGAAGCCTATTCCAACCTGTCCTACTATACTCGTGCCCTTCCTCCAGTGCCGGCGGACTGCCCAACCCCTATGGGAGTCGTAGGTGAGTACACTTTCTGCGCTTCGGAGAACCAGTTTTCTTAGATTCTTATTTAAAGCACAAGAGCATCCCGTTCGTATTACATCAGTGGAAGATCACAATAAAACCTTTTGTTTTTCTGCTTGTGTGAGAGGAAACAGTCTTACGACAGCAAGCCCAAACCTGTCCCAGCATGCAACAAAGAAAGCAAATTTTTGAGCATTCGCCCTGAAATCATATCATAAACACAAGCCAGCTTCCTGCTGTGTTTTAAGCTGATGTTTATCTTGTTGTTTTCAGGTAAAAAGGAGCTTCCTGATGTCAAGGTTTTGGCGGAAAAGCTCTTGGTGAGGAGACAGTTTATTCCAGACCCGCAGGGCACCAGCTTGATGTTTGCGTTCTTCGCGCAACATTTCACACACCAGTTCTTCAAGTCTGATATGAAGAACGGACCTGCCTTCACAGTGGCTAAAGGCCATGGGGTAAGTAGTCAAATCTGATTCAGAATAGATTATTAAACAAGATGTCTTGTAAGAAAAATTAAATCATGACCTAAAAATTTTTTTTTTTTTTTTTTAGGTTGATCTCAGCCACATTTATGGCGACAACCTGGAGAAGCAACATAAACTGAGGCTTTTCAAGGACGGAAAGCTTAAATATCAGGTAAGAGCTGAGAGCCACATTTCATTAAGACAAAGGCTTCTAATCCATATCTGTGTCTCACACTTCCTTTATGTCCTTCTTCTGTAACGCTACAGATGATAAACGGAGAGGTGTACCCTCCACTGGTTAAGGATGTTGGTGTTGAAATGCACTACCCGCCACACGTCCCAGACTCTCAGCGCTTCGCTGTTGGCCACGAGGCGTTTGGTCTGGTCCCAGGCCTCATGATGTACGCTACCATCTGGCTCCGTGAGCACAACCGGGCGTGTGACGTTTTGAAGGAAGTTCACCCAGACTGGGATGACGAAAGACTCTTTCAGACCTCTCGGCTCATCCTCATTGGTGAGAAATCTTGACTCCTGCAAAACGTTTTTAAAGATATTTCCTGTAAGGCCGCCGTTAATGCGGAATGACTGATAATAGTTTCGAGGAGAGGAAGTTGTGGTTTTAGTTTTGGTATTCCTTGAATAGCACCATTGATCATAATCACAGGAGTGTGTTTTGGCTCGGCAGTAATGAAATGTCAGTTTCCTTTTTGCAGCAGGAAGAAGAAATATTTTTTTCATATGCAAATTAAGCAGAAAAATAGCCTAAATTTGATTACATATTTCATCTCTGTAGGTGAGACCATCAAGATTGTGATTGAGGACTACGTGCAGCACCTGAGCGGATATCACTTCAAACTGAAGTTTGACCCAGAGCTGCTCTTCAGCAAACACTTCCAGTACCAAAACCGCATCGCATCAGAGTTCAACACTCTTTACCACTGGCACCCTCTGATGCCAGACAGCTTCCACATCGAGGAGAGGGATTATAGCTACAAAGAGTTTGTCTTCAACACCACTGTGATGACCGAGCACGGCATCAACAACCTGGTGGATTCATTTACCAAGCAGACTGCGGGACGGGTAAGGACTCTCAATGCAGCTGCAGGAACAGCTACATTTAAACCCCAACATGGCTCTAAAGCTTCATGACTTGAAAAATTTTATTCCCCTTTTACAGGTCGCTGGTGGGCGGAACGTTCCGGGACCCATCTTGTATGTCGCCATCAAGTCCATCGAGAACAGCAGAAAAATGCGCTACCAATCCCTCAATGCCTACAGGAAGAGATTCTCCATGAAGCCCTACACCTCATTTGAAGACATGACAGGTGAGACAAATTCAACACCACTAATAAAGACTGATACATGTAGATGGAGCAGATGACGCAAAAGGATTACCAGGAGATTATTATCGACTCTTCTACGTAATGCCAGACTCTCACTGCTTTGTCTAATTGTCAACAAGTTTGAAAAGCATACCTACAGCTACTGAACACAGCTCTTGGCAGCACTTAGGTATTATTAAGGACATGCTTTTGGACTTACACCCCAGCAGTTTGGGAAGTTCAATGTTTATTTCCATGTCTGTAAGAGGCAGATGTTCATTACATCCTGGCGTAATGTAAGCAGATTGTCATTACAAAGAGCAAAGATGTAAACTTACAAGGGAGACCAGCAGGTCCAGGGAGGGATAGGAAAACTACCCCAAGAGGTATTAAGAGGTTATTAAGGAAAAGGTTAGATGTGAGGAGACAAAGGAAAGATCAAATTGGAAAGTTAAGAAGTGGTGCAAGTGAGACGAGCCAAATTGAACCACAAGCGAAAACCGTTTATTTTTTCCTCTACAGGAGAGAAAGAAATGGCCGCCATACTGGAGGAGCTGTATGGTGACATTGACGCTGTGGAGCTCTACCCCGGCCTGCTCGTGGAGAAGCCCCGGCCGAACGCCATTTTTGGGGAGACGATGGTGGAGATGGGGGCTCCTTTCTCCCTCAAAGGCCTGATGGGGAATCCCATTTGCTCGCCAGAGTACTGGAAGCCCAGCACCTTTGGAGGCTCAGTCGGCTTTGACATCGTCAACACCGCCTCCCTGCAGAGGCTAGTTTGCAACAACGTTCAAGGCCCCTGTCCAGTGGCGTCCTTTAATGTGCCTGACATCAAAGAGACCGGATCCATAACCATCAACTCGAGCACGTCGCAGTCGCAAGGCAGTAACCCCAACCCCACAGTCATTCTGAAAGAAAGGACTTCTGAGCTCTAAATACTGAGTTTAAAAGAAAAAAAAATATTTAATATTTATTTCGTATTTATATTTGTTATTTATTTGTTTTTTTATTTGTAGATTTCTCCACCTATGTGTTAATTTATTAAGTGCCTTAAGTTATTATTGTAATTTAAAAATAATTAATAACTTCACTGACACCTAATACTTGAAGGATAGACTTTGAGCCGCAGTCGTACTCATTGCATTCCTGTTGTTTCATGAGGATAATTTGTGTAGATTTGCACACATATGGCTAAAACTGGAAGACTACATGGTTACACTCACCATGACTGATTCATAGGTCTGGTGCAATACACTGCAATATGCATTTATATTTTTTCTACTAATTCACAGATTTATTTTTAAAAAAAAGAAAACTTGGAATGTCAGTATATGTGTCTAAACTGCAGAAATCTTCAAATGAAATGTCTTCAATTCTGTAATATGACTGTAATAAGCATTATATGATATGTTCTTGTTTGAACTGAATAAACTCTGGCAGGATAAAGAAAACACACCCTTTGTTTTTGTGCTTCTTATTTCTCTATATAACTAACTTGATGTGGTTTTTGGGCGTCAAGTACAACTCCATCCAAAATTATTGCCACACCTGGCAATAATTTGCCAGGTGTGGCAAATTATTGCCACACCTGGCAATAATTTAATTTAACAAATTAAAGTTTGTTAAGATAAACGTAACAAACTTTAAAATAAATTATTCATCTAGTTGGATTCTGACTCTTGTAGAGTAGTTTTTGCAATGGCAATACTTTAAAAATGTATATCCAACTTTACAGCTTTCTTTTGTTTTTGCTTTTATTTATCATTTACATGTTTTAAATCACCAAGCTGAGTTAAATTTTAGCAGCCAGATCCCAAATTGTCATGGGAATTAATTTCACAAATACAAGAAGAGGTCAAACAGTTACAAGAGGACATAGTTCCGGTTTCATGTTATGAAATATTCAGTCAGCTGTACTTCACAAGATCAAAACCTCTGACATTCACACTTTACAAGAAGTGAAGTTGCCATTCACACACTATATATGTATATAAACACCCTGTCTGTTCTCATGAAAATGGGAACAAGAATGCAATTATTACAATTATTAATCTGAGTTGTATAACTTTAAATGGCACAAAACAAAGCAAACACCAAGGCCAGTGTTTTATCTGACTGATCCTTTTTATTGGTAAATGTTGCACCTCTTCAGTCTTGTACTTGTTCTGCTCCTGAACTCTATTAGCAGGAGAATAAATATGACTGATATGAAAGCTCCAGTGAGCTTTAATAAACCAGTACCCTGTGAGTATTCTGTGCAGGATTTATTCAACCTACGCTCACATTTTTGTGCAGCTACAAGAGCTATCACATCTCAACAGTACAGATAAAACATGTACATGCTTGTCAGACCCAACGAGATTTATGCCAAGGCAGCGCAGATAAGTAACAAGATGAAATGGCTCAGATGGCTTCAGTACATTTCTCTTAAACTTTTATGTTTTTTGTTAGAGATTTACTGGCTTATTTCATAAACTCTCAATTTTTAAAGATGACATTTCCTTACATTGTGTGTAATGGAAATGAAATAGGGGACATTATCACACAAAATGGGGCATTATTATGGTTTCCAGCGGTCAACTTTTCTGGGAAAAGGTTCTGGGGAAAAACTGCTTTACTGTAATTGATGTATAAGAAATACCACCCATTGTGAAAACATGCACCCAGCCTCTGTTGGAAGAGATGAAGCAAGTGGGTGGAGGATAAAGTTTCCAGAAGACCCTGTCCAATTCAAACACAGTGACAAAAATGCTGACGTGACGGGCAGCATGGCGTTATGAATCAGCTGGCCAGCGCTAGACATCGTCCTCTCTAACCTCAATGGAAAGTTTTCCATCGCATTTCACACAAAAGAAGCAACTTCCACATCCAAATGAAAACACACCCACATGCAGAACTAAGAACATTGTATTAATTAAGTCATGTGCATCAGTTGTCATCTCAGCTCATCCTCATAAAGAGTTGCTTCTCCATCACATAATGTTTGGCTCGGGATATCCCGTTGGAAGAACTTGGCCTATCACAGCACGAAAACGACCTGATTGTGTGGGGGCATTATTAGTTAGTTGTTATTTCCTCACTGTCTGATGCCAGAGCATCACTGTGACTATTATTGTTTGGTTGTACGTCAATGTGTGGCCTGCTCAGATCCTGCTCTATGAGATCGGGCAAGGGGAACCCATCTTGCTTTGTGTGGATCTAATGAGGATGAACAGAACGTGGGCGAGAGTGCGGGAGATGATCCGGACAGCTCAGCATGTTTTTTGTCCTTCTCGCTGCTCGGAAGCCAGACTTACAGTGGGAGTGGGACCATCACCAGAACTACGTGACACCTTGCAAGTGGTGCAGCATAGGTCAGCTGGAAAGTGGTGCAAAGGCACAAAGGAAATGTGGCTCTGAATTATCGTAAATTAAATTATTTTTTCTAAAAGTCCCTCAGAACTCACGTCCAACCTGAGCAATCAAGTGAAAACTATTAGAAATCAGTTAAAACTTGACTTGACATTTATAGGCAGTATCTTCTGATGTGTTTTCTCTAGCGCATTGAGTTAACACACCGTTTGAGGATCTGTTACTTGTATCCGAACCACCTTGCTGTTATTTTCCCTCCTAAATCCTATTTAAGCTGCAACAATGATGTGTTCGAAATTTATTCCATTGCTGTACTGTATATTTTTCTTTTTAA
The DNA here is from genome assembly GCA_903066825.1 of Alfaro cultratus. NCBI lineage: Eukaryota > Metazoa > Chordata > Actinopteri > Cyprinodontiformes > Poeciliidae > Alfaro > Alfaro cultratus. The sequence continues at coordinate 30,986 of CAEFZX010011505.1, read as the reverse complement.
TCACAGACATTTCCAGGCAAATGTAAAAGGGAAAGTGAGAACTTTAAATATTCTCTGAAAATCTAAACACACATAACTCACACTTTCTGTAAAAACTATAAAAGAATACCATAAAAATCTAGAAAAATCAATGTCTCAAGTCATTGTGAGGTTTGACACAAATCAGTTATAAAATGTGGACACTGAATTTTTTTAACCTTCACTGTGAATACCTTGGTTTATACAGTCCAAAATATACTCAAATAAAAGCAAACTGATCATGTGATTTGTTTGGGTTTTATTGTCAGTGTTGGTATAAGACCCAACAAAGCTGCTCCGTAGCTACAGGGAACATCCCCATGTCATTCTTTCTTAATGATGGAGGTTTTGCTTCAGGGTTGACACATCCTACCTAATAACATGTCTGTCATACTTCAACTCGAAATACACTGTTGAGGTCATGGTGACGAGAAACGAGCCTGTTGCACTTAGCCTTGAGGGGGAATTCAAGGCTAAGTGCAAACTACCAACAAATAGTTTTAATGTTTTATTAGGTTTGGCCTGTTAAAATGAATAAAATGTTACCATGGTTATTGCCAAAACTTTGTAAGTAGCTGTAAGTTTACCCATAAACATACTAGGTGGTTTGTAGACAGTCACATCTGATATCAGGTAATAAAAAGACAGATTAAAAAAAGAAAGGCAATCTATGAGATATGAAGCAGAGGAGAAAATGTCAGACTTTGATTTTATTTATTTATTTTTTATTTATTTAACGTCTTTATTCACTTGGCTTTGTTACAGAAAACACCTAAAACAAAAAGCGGTTCCTTCAGGAAGTTCAGAAAAAAACAAGAGAAAGAGAAATTCCCTCCAACAAAAAGGCATTGTGCACCAAGGAGGAAGAGATCTAAAAATTGATTACTATCAATTTTTAGATAGTATCGTGATTCCTGACAATACAATCTTAAGGGAATCAGGTTAATAACATACTCTACCAAATTAAAAAGAAAACAGGGAAGTATGTGTATCAAGCATAGAAACAAATGATAGAAAACTTAAATAATCCAAACATCAAAACTCTGTTTCCTTTTCCTCATTCCAACGTCTCCACTTCATCACTCGGCGACTTTCGGTGTGAGAGACTTTTTCATTTACAATCCAGATGTTACACTTGATGACTACAGTTCAGAAGCACATAGAAACTACCAAAGCAATGAGCAATTCAATTTCAACATCACCTCTCACACCAAAATTACCTTAGTAGGATATATCTTGGCCTACGAAACTTTAAACATTACACAGAAGAACTTTTTCAGGTGCATGATTGTCCTTAGATGAGGGATTTTAAAATGGTCTTGGGTGGCATGGGAGTTCTGTGTTTTTTTAATCACAAATTTAATGTCCACTACTCAATGTCCATTGATAAGTAGAGGACAAAGAAGGGGCGTGAGACCATAAAGAAGGTCTTACACTCCCAAAGGGAAATTAAATCAGTTAAAATTAAACAAATCAAAGAGATTCAGTTTTCAGTAAATAGCGCTTTGGGTATCACCTCGTTGCTCCAAACCATTGGAAATATTTTATTTTCATAGTTTTAATTTAAGAAACTGACTCCACCCACGGGTTGTGGGTGGAGTCTGATAACATTGGAAACTGATTCTTTGCCAAGTGGCCTGTGGTGTCGATACGAAACAGAGAGAAAAATTTCATGACTGCCAATGATGTCTGTAATAGTTTTCAGCAGCTTGCACTCACCTTTTGGCACAAATTACACAGTTTCTGTATGATTGTCAGTGTTTGTCATTACTTTGGTGTCTTTTAGACGTTACTTCATTGCTTGTATGATCCAATTTGGGGTCAAGGTTCAACTGTAACACTGATGGCCTCCCATTTGCAAGCAAAAGAGTTCAAACGTGACTCAATGACTGGAAGGTTTTCAGATCCTGTGGGTAAAACTTAAGCTTTTCCACCACCACGTTTAACAGCTTGTTAAACTGATGATATTCTGTTTGGTTTTCTTCATTCATGGCCAATCGCCTCTAATTTGAGCCAAAGTGTGATTCATTCAAGCTAAACTTAAGTCTAGCTGCCATATTGTTCTTTTCCTCAAGGAGTTTTTCTCTGGAGAACCATTTTTAGCAAACTATAAATGTACAATCTTTTCTAATCATCCTGTCTTGAACTGAGACTTGAAGTGTCTGAAATTGGTGTGTTTTGGCTCTTAGGATTTAAGCACTTTGAGTTTTGTGGTTTGTCTTTTCATCCTTTCTTGTGTTTCTGTATTGTAACTTTGCATTTTGTATTTAGTCCTTTTAGGCGTAGTGGGGGGTTACATCTTGTTTAAGTCAGATCTCTGTGTTTTCATTGTGTTTTATTTCGATTAGTCATTCCTCTCAGTATGTTCACTCTGTTCTCTGTTCCTCCCTCCTTCACTAACAACCATGTTTTCTTTATCTAGTAATCATCATCCATGTTAGGTTCAATCACTTGCCTGTCAGTTTGATTCTACCTTGTTCACGGTACCCATACTCACAATAAATATTTTCTCTCTTTTTCACTCTGGGATGAAACTCAAATTGTTTCAACCTCAAATTAGACCTCAAATTATTTCAAAATGTCATTGAAGCACTTTCCACCTACAGCAACCACAGCTTTCTAAGATTCTTTCTGATGTCTTTCCAGCTTGACATTGTACAATAACACATCTGCATAATCAATACCAGCAAACTGAAATGCCTTTGGCTTGTTCCAACTCGCTGATGAATTAATGAAATGTATTTGATTTCTTTCACTTCCCTGAAACTTTCCATTTTAATTCTAAGGAAGTTTGGAAGGCGTTAATTTTTTTCGCCTTTTTTTGCTGACTATCTTATGTCTGAATGAATCGCAGATCCTCCATTGGTTAAACAAGCATCCTTAAAACTGTTCATAAGCTTCATGTCTTCCACCATCTTTACAGAGTAAGTAAAGATTTTTATGAAACATTCAGACTATTGTTGAAAAGGTCCAATGTTTACATTACGCTTCAAGTTCTTAAGAGTTTCAACACTAAAACATCTTCAAAATGTAATCTGCTTGTGGAGTTATATGTAACACCTAGGAAATAAATTAGTTTTTTATCATAATGTGTTACGTGAGATAAAGAGATAAAGAAAAACCTAAAAAAGTCGTTAAATTGCCTCACAACAAGTCGACATGTGGTTACGTCAACAATATTATTGCTCATCCATCAGACACACACTCACACATCACTCTAATATGTTAAACACGGCCGTCTATGAAAAGTAGACTCAACAGACAAAATAACACGCCAGAAATGTTGGGAGGGATATTGTTTATCAGGTTTCACTGTCTGAGCTGCACGTAAAACTGATAAGATACATTTAGAAATCCTCAGGAGAAGTTTAGTTTTTTTGGTTACTAATTAATGTTGCTTTAATAGGGAGAAGAAAACATTTTTCCGGTCGTTGCCTCCTGCATACCGATGATAGGGTTAAGATAGATTTGATTAAATAACAGCACAGTTTTGACTCTAATTATTTATTCTTAAAGAACTTTGGAAAACTAGCACTTGCTTAAGAATATAAATTTCTTATGAAGTTAATGTTTTCCCATCTTTGTATGCATTTAAAAACATAAACCAATGTCTAAAATAGTAACACCACAATTGTTGGTTAAAGCCAGCTGTGTTGGTCTTTTTCATAGTACAAAGACCATTTGTTGGCTTTACAAACCTCGACTCTGCTCTTAAATAACTGACACGACTCTGATTTAGTTTTCGTGAAACTTTAATAGTCATAGGAGTGTTACTGATTTTTATAACCTAGGTGCTGAAACAGTTTGTGTTTGCAATGTCCTCTCACAGTCGGGATGTATTTCTGGATATATTTTATTAAAAAACTATGCATGTGAAGCTTATTGTTGATTCTAAATTCCGCCTAATGTGTGAAATTACAGCCACAGTTTCAGATACTGATAAGAGTAATGTGGCTCTTCACCCTGGAGTCCTTCTGTGTGAGGGGGCAGCACATGTGCTTAGACAAAATGTGTTTGTTATGCTTCGTTTATTGATCATTTACCTGTGAATGAGACTGTGGGGCATCACAACCATAAACCACACACCCAGATTAAATATTTGACCCATACCAAATATTTGACCCAAACTAAAATATTTCCAAATGGATGTCTCGATCTGAAGCATTTTCATGCAGAAGGTCAACGGCATCCTTGGGTTTACCCTTTCAAATCAACAAATTAAAATGTTGTAAATGATGTGATTCATAAAGAAGGACTAACACCTGTTATCAGTCACATTTTGGTATCGATGTTGATCAGTTACTGTGTTCATCAGACATGGTGACTAATACCAAGACAGTTGTAAAATGACATCTGTTAGATTTTGTCCCTTTCCCATGTTAGTAATAGGGTGTCTCAATGACATATTTAAGGTGTCAGTCAAAGGCCTTTCACAATTTAAGAACATTTTTCCAAGTAATATCTACCTTTTCAGTTGCTGTAAAACAATTGCGTGGGAGTAAAAATGTTGAGTAAATAAAAACCTTAATGTGCAATTTTTTTTGTGAAAGGTTCATTCCAGACAGGAACTCCTCTTGTAATGTTTGTGTGATAAAATATTTCCAGAAAACTCCTAATTAATTTCATTTGGGTAAATTAAAAGAAGTATTAAAAACTCAATCTGTCCTCCCTCTCAATCAGAGGGAGGACAGAGGTATTATTTGGCAGGACATTCACAGAACACCCAGAGGAGAACATTCAGTAAAGCAACATCTAATTGGTGTTGAGATTCTGCACGTAGCAGCTGATGAACAATGTTGTGAATGTGGGTTAAACAAGGTGACATTCAGCGCCATTTTCTCTCACATTTAAGCTGAAACTCTGTGAGAAATACACTTAATTCAATGCCAGAGACAAAAATTTAACTTTTTGTGAAGACTTAATGTTAAAAAGTAGAGAATTTCAATAAAAGAGATATTATAAATATACAAAAAATATAATCATCAGGCTCAAATAATTGCTTTTTATTTGAATACATCCACATCTCAAAGAGCATAATATGATCAAAAAGTTAATTCATTCCAGCAATCCTTCAGTGTTATATAAATTAATTTTATAATGGAGAATATATAAAAAATTTAAATTCCCTCTATTATGAAATAAAAATGTAACATGAAACCTATAAAATTGATGACACAGTAACATCTAGTTGTGACATTGTCATGGTCAAAGTAATCATGAGGAAGACTGATGATCATTGTGAAAACATGCATTGTCACTCTCCACAATACCACAAGGCAAAAGACATTGGCTGCTCATATGCTTAGTCATGGAAAATTTAGTGGAAGGAAAAAAACATAAAGTCACAATTAGGAGACTGTGGAGTCATAAGTTTTGGATTTATTCACAAGGTGTGAAGTGCAGCTTCAGTCACTCCTTAACAAGACCTTAACAACAGAGAGTTTGGGGATTATTTTTATTCTTTTTACCGTGATTCTCATTCTCATTGTGTCTGAACAGGGCAAGTTTAGCCCAGCTGTAATTCCTCAGTTTATGAAGATCAGCATGTATTTCCCTTACTTGAACGCCACATTCAGAGTTTCCATCACTCACTGATTTAAGCTATGAAACTATTATTACACTTTAAAAGAAAAACTTTTTAATTAGTTGCCAGTGCTATCATTAATAACCCACAGGTAGTTCCTTCATTTCTATTTATTTGACGTGATGGAAGGTGAAACGTAACATGGCTGGCACGAGATAAGTTTCACAGATAAGTTGTGGTTTAATAATTTTCACATTGCTATTTTACATTCCCCAAAACCTCTCAGGCAAAGCTGTGACGCAGCCTTGCTCTCATTAAATGGAAAGGTACCAGACGTTTAAGGTGGAGGAAAGTGGAATCTGATTGATATGATTATATCTTATTTTATTTAGCGTAAAACCTTTATTTTCACTTATCAAAGTGTTAAAAATGTGAAGGTGAGTGATTGTGAAGGTTGCTTTAGGTTTGCTCTAAAGTGTAAACCTTATCTCTGTTCCCTTGTACCAATGTTCCTGTTTATCATTAAGTGTGTTTATTTCCTGCAAAATTGTGTAAACCAGCTGCTGCAGTTCATTGTTTGCAGATAAATTTCCCCTTTAACACCAGTTCAGTTTTCCTCACTCTGGTTCCTCCTTTGTCACCATCTAACCAAATCTAGTTAGATCCAGATGCTCAGTTTAGTCATACTCAGTTACTGTTCACCTCATGTTGCCTCAGATTCGATAGAATTTCAGAGGAAATCTTCAGTTTGACATTTTCTATATATACACTTTTGTTGTTTTCAAATTATTGTCTTAGTCAATTATAGTCCTCTACAAACAGAATTTGTGAATGTGTCTTTATTGTGCACAATAAGTCTCATCTTTCAGTGAGTCACAGTCTGAACATTCAACTATAAAACCTGAAATGTTAAACCAGTTAAGGTTCAAATGCCTGACTAATGCTGCACATCAATCTCTAAACATTAGTGTTAGCGACGCGGATCCCGCGCTTTTTCTAAATCCAGCAGTAAAAGAAGAAAAGCTCTTCCACTTTGGCAAACAGATGAATAACAGAACTTCCAGACAAGGTTGCTTTGTCATGAATTGAAAGGAATAGGTCCCAAATGTAGACAGGAAATAAGCAGAATCATTGATAGTGTTCTTCTAGCACACATGACAAAAATCGACTGTCAACTAAGACAAGACACAACCTCATTTCTGCATTCATACATCTTCCTAATAATATCTGTGTAGTGTCTTATAGCATATTAGCTTTTCTCTCAGGAGGAGATTTCAGAGGGTTACACTAAGTGACTAAGAAGGAAAGTTATGGATGGCCAACAGCGTCTACAGACAATCAAAGCTACAGACTGTCACATTTGGGAAATGTGTGCCTGCAGGAAAGGCAATGTTTTTATATAGGTGGAGCTGTTTAAAAATGTCAAATATGGGAAGCTGTGTGTTCACTGCCTGTAAGGCTATAAAGATACACTGTGATTACTGTGCTTTGGGAAACAATTCAGTTCCACTGAACTCCACTCAAATGTCTGAGTCTGAAATAAATCTTCCCATAATCAAATAAGTCTGTGCCTCAGTGTGTGATGTTGTGTAGCCAGAGCATCAAGAAAGGTGGTGAGAAATCAGCAGACTGTTCAATGCTCCTCCTGGTGGATTTTATTCATTGCCTTCTTTGTCTTCTAACATAAAACTTCCAAAATCTTACTAGTTTTAAACAAAATTAGAATCACCTCTGCATTGCATTAATCTGTACTACTAGAAAATAGGTTGAACCACGCAACAAAATCTAAACAAAGAAATAGGAATAAGATTATTGAACTAATTTACAAATTCCTCTACATAACTAAATGGTTCGCAAACTAAAATATTTAAAACAGGGCCAGTTGGAAGGTTCCTCTTAAGAGAATAAACAATGTCATTCAAAAGGAAAATCCTCCATTTGGTTCTACCCAGTGATGTAACTTGTAGAGTTATATATCTGTGCATCATTTGGACAGGAAAAAGTCAGGAATCAATCCCCAAGCTGTGAAATATCAGTGTCAGTTTCATAAATCCACTTCTAAATATTCGATTGAAACAAAGAAAAAATTGTAATTCTGAGCATTTTGTGCAAATGTCAAGTAGCCAGTATAACAGAATGTGACACAGTGCTACTTTTCTTTGGTCAACTATAGCATTTGTATTTTCTGGGTGCATGATGTCATGTCAGGAGCAACAGCAGTGATTGCAAAAGCAGCAATTCTTCACATTTAAGATGATAACATAATTCTTGGGACAACATAGGAAAACCTCAGAGTTTGTGTCTGTTTACACAGGATGAGTCACGGTGGGATAAAGGTGGAAACAGGAGCCAGAACGGAAGAGGAGTGGAGAGCATTGAACCGCACACAGATTTTCTGCAATAACTGGTTTCTATCCAGCATATTATGTCTTACAAACACAGGACTATCCAGTCTTGAGTCATCAATTTTTCCTTTCTATTGTGTTTCCAAGGAGACAAATTTTCCTGGAAACTTTTAAAATAATCTTTAAAAGTAAATGGTTTTTTTAACCCTTTCTCTGTAAAGTGATCCTTATGCATGCATTCCTGTGATTTTCTATAAAATCCTTTTTTTTCACATTTCTACAAGAATTTGATTCAAAATAAATGGAAATGCAAATTATACAAATGAACAAAAAAAATCAAAAACAGTGTTGCAAAAGTATTAACATCCCCTTAACTTATTTATGATAGAGCAACAGAAAGTAGCACACTTTGGGGAAGTGGAAGGAAAGTCATGAATGTTTTTTATTTGTTTTACAAATAGAAAACCTGAAATGTTAGCATTTTTTACTCATTTAACACTAATTTTTAAAAAGCGCAGTAAGCTGCCTTCAGAAGTCATTAAATCAGTTAATAGAGTCCACGTCTGTGGAATATTGCGTCAGTGTTAATCAGAAGTTTATTAGAGAACATCACTGAAGAAAAAGCATCATGAAGGTCAAAGCAGCACAACAGCTGATTGGAAGATGGATGGAGCAAAAGAGAGGCATGTTAGAAGCTGCAAAGGACTGCAAGCTATGTAGGACACGTCTGTATGATACACAGATAGTATTTACTTTATCTGAAGACCGAAAGACAAACATTTAAGATTTGCAAACAAGTAAAGACACAGCCATAGAGATTTGGAGATGTACCTGCAGCCAGAATGGATTTTACAAAGTATCGACTCAGGGCAGGAGAATTTAAATGCCATCCACACAGTTCAGATTTTTATTGATGAAAACAGAAAAACCTTACTACTGTGCTAATATTTCACCAAAATTCCTACTAAAATAATGTGACGTTTGTGTGTGCGTGACAAAACGTGAATCATCAAGTATCAGATTCTGAAGTTCTCAGAAATGAAAATTCCTGGAGTTTAGATCGCTGTCACAGCTTGCTGTGGAGGTTTGAAAACACAGATAGATGATCTGTGAATGAACCAGCAGCTGGTTTAAACTGATCTAAACCGCTCTGAAGCGCTTCTTGTTTGTAGTAACATCATTACTCACTCTGAAAATAAGCTTTGTAGCCAAGGAGCATCCTTTGACATTTGTAATTACCCTGTAAACTTAGGAAGTAGGAATATCTGATGAAGTAGGACATCATTCTTTTTAAAAATCAGGCATATTTGTGGCACAAACTGGTAGGAATTATAATTTTATCCTAAATAATGATTCTTTTTGGTGTTTGCTTGCAAGACAGATGAAACCTTTAAAGAAAATAACACATAATATTTTTCTCTAGCATTTTGTTTGCCAGCTGATATTCATGAAAATTCATTTTCCACAAAAGACTTCTTAAATAATTAGATCGTGGAATAGAATAGAATAGAATAGAAACAACCTTTATTGGGAAATTCAGGTGAAAGAGCAGCACCAAATATAAAGGTTCACAAAAGAAGTGCTTAAAGTTTTTAAACAAGATATATAAAAAACAAGATTAATAATTATACTGTACATAACTATAACAGAAATAGGCACATTGGACTATTTACATATCACATATCAGTGTAGAAAAACAGACGTGCAATAATAGTGCAAATGTTCTTTAAAAATTAGTAAGAACAGAGCAGATAATTGTACAAATGCCAGTCAGCATGTATGGAAAGCATGTACTTATTACTTTTGTTGGGAGCAGTGATAGATATAAATCTTCCATTTTATAATATGTTTAGACAACTATAGGTAAAAATTGTAAATCTTTAGTTGACATTTTTCCTTTATTTTGTTGATTCGCTGTTACAGTAGCCCTTCCCGTTTGCTCCATGCTCCTGCAGCTCCTCCCTGTGGTGTTGAAAAGCTTCCAGACACTGGGAAAAGCCCCCTCCACCCACTCACCCCTCCCCTCCACCAGACAAAACCAGTATGGAAAATAAACAAATGATCGAATGCATGAATGAATAAATGAATGAACGAAGAACGTCATATTTCAAAAACGGAAACACTAACATAGCAGAATAGTGACTAACATCCACAAACGGTTATCAACACTAAAACAGAGCCTGGACAAAAATGTATGTGAGTGAGAGCTGACTAGCCCTTCCCTTCTTCCTGTACGTAGACGAAGGATGTGCAGTTACGCAACAGAAACACTCACAAGAGCAATGAGGGTGAAATAAAGGAGTCCACTCACCTGCTGACTGAGCGCCACCTCGCCCTGTCTCATATGACTTTCTCTTATTTCTCAATGTCAGGAACACTGCAGATTATGAATTGGAAGATGACAAAGAGGAAAATTACATCTGTAATTTTCAGATGATCTATGTGAATGAAAGAACCAATGTTTTTTTATTTGAGCACTTTAAATCAAAAAGAAGAACAGAGCTTGTTCTACAAAATCCAACCCCTTCTCCAATTTTAGATTAGGTGTTCAGTGATACAGCTAACACACACACCACACACACAAAGGAGAAAAATAGGAAACCCCATGAAAACCTATATGGATATTTGATGAATATGATAACAATGCTAAGTAGCTTGAGATCTGAAGAAAATGCTTTTTAGTCCTTTCTGTTAAATTTAGATACTAAACTCAATTAAAACTTAAAATCGCTTTAGAATAGAAACTTAAAATACATTAGCATGATAAGAAGATGGTTCCTCAGCATTTTGAAAGACTTTTGCTCTGTTTAAACCTTAGATGTTTATGTTGGTTTGCTTTGACTGGTGAGGTAAGAGTGTCTGAGGTCTTCAGAAAGAAAACTGATTAAGTTTGTGAGCCAGAGAAGGATTTAAAGAGCTGCCAAACAAATATGAAATCAGACGTTCCACTGTACAGTAAATAGTCTACAAGTGGAGGATGTTCAACAAGCATCTCACTGAAGCTACAGGGAAAAGCTGGTAATTATAATCTTCCCAGATTAAGTGTGAAATGACCAGGCTCCTATAATAATATCTAAAACGAAAAGGGTCACTTTGTAGCTGATACAGAAACAAGACTGTAAAAGAAATTTAGATTTCATTACTATTTTTTGTTCAGTCATTATAATAAGTAAGGAAATATGATATATAACAAGACAGTATACAATTAGTAGAGAAACTAAGGAGCTAAAACTAGAGGATAAGTTAAATGACACCCTGGTGTCCATTGCAAAAGCTCTGAATCACTTCTTTGTTGAATCAGCATGAAAGTATGTCCTGTCAGAGCCCATATATTACCAGCTTTTTATGTATACACAGGCCTACAGATGTGGGTGGCATGAGTTTCCCCCCACATGAACTCTGGGTCTCCGTGTTTAAACATTTCCTTAGAATGGGCTCTCATGAGGTTTTTCTGAACTTTTAAATATTTCTCTTCCCAAAATTATGTGGCACTTAACATGTACAAAGTTAGCTGAAGCTCAAATTATACTATGCAATTTTAGATATGCTCATTTATGCTGACCACAAAACGTTCCTACATGAGATTCATTCTCAACAAGCCAAACAAGAAAATGAACTAATTTTAATCTACTTTGCAAGACCATTTGCTTACTGAACATAGTCAAACATTTTCAGTAAGTCAAGACCCAATTCAGGACATGCAAAACTGTTTTCTGCTACTGGAGTTGTTACAAACAGTTGTGATGTTTCTTAACCTTAACTCCAGCTGTTCCTTTTTTCATTCATCATGCAGCCATTAAGACACATTGCAGTCGTGCTTCATGATATTTTTTTATTTCTTTTTTGTATTTTATGTTAAAATGGTTATAACTCTGTTGTAAAAACTTCCTTTTCCTGGGCTGAGATAATATCAGAGCTTAAACTTTCACATTTTCTTAGGTATAAATTTGAACCAATGGATGAATGAGAATTTTGCATGAAAGACACAAACAGTAAGTCAATGCTTTTATGCTCGATTACATTTTTCTATAATCAAATACCTAAAAATAACTATTTTATCCCATTTCTTATGTTTTTGTTATTTAATTTTATTGCTATAGTTAGGACATTTGCACCATTGTAAAAGCTGGAAAACATTTAGAAAAGAAAGGTCGTTGCTCACCATGAATCACAAAGAAAAAACGTTTTCGAAAGAGGCTCAGACCAGTATTCATTTCCTTTCAGACTCTACGACTGGCAAGCATCTGTGCAGACCTGACATTTGGATGAAAAGGCCTTTTATGTGTCTTTTGCCTCTTTTGGGTTTGCATTTTTGTTTCTAACCTGCACCGTCCATTTTTAATTTACTTAAAGACATTTCATGTATTCTTTGTTTCAAGTAGCTTATTTACTGTCTCTTGCAAAAGCAGCATATCCCTCAAACCTTTGCACATTTGTCAAACAAAAACTTTAATACCCAATGAATTATCCAAATGTAATGTTACACACCAACACAAACCAGCATATAACTTTAGTGGAAGGACATATGGCTTCATTAAAGAGGAGTGCAATACTGCATATTTTGGTATCGATATGAAACCAAGTAAATGTCAATCTGTAGAAAGAAGAAAATTGCTGCTCACAAATTGTCTACATCCGATGTGAGTTTAGTTTTACACACATTGCAGAAATATTTGGGCTAGAACTTCAGTTAGTAGATGTGGAAAGCTGTTATTTCTGCAAAGAATTTGTTTCCTTCCACTTTGCAATGATGTGCAGGTATGGGATGATTTATTAGATGAAATCCTCCCAAAAGTCTGCGGTTGTATGCAACAAACTGTGAAAAGGTTCCAGCACTACTGACACCTATGCAGTTCACTGCGACCATCGATACAACATGAAGGTGTTAAGCTGAGTTTGTCGGTGCAATACTCAAAGGGTTTATTCAAACTGAAACTGGAGACTGCATTTTACGAGAATTCATGTAGTGAATTACCCTCCTGCAGGGCAATGAACATTATAAAAGACTGAGTCATTTCAGGCTGTTCTTTCTAGCACAAGATTCAGAAATATGTTTTACAGAGATGCTGTGCCAAAATCAGTGAAATGCATGATATTTTAATGGATTTGATTGGATTTACTTCAATTATTGACTGAGAAGCATGAAAAACTTCAACTAGGTGTATCTCAAATAACACCGACTTCACTATTAAATAGATTTAACAGTGGTTCTTAATCCTGGTTCTCATGGCCCACAGTGCTTCATATTTTAAATGTATCTCTGCTTCAGCACACCTGATTCATATCCTCTGGCATCTCATCACGTTCTGCAGAAGCCTGTTAATCATCCATTCATTAACTTGGGTGTGTGGCAGATGTAAACACCTGAAATATGCAGGACTGTGGGCCCTGAGGACCAGGGCTCAAAAACACCGCGATGTAAAGTAGCAAATATAAAAATATAAAAATTATATTTATTTTCTGTTTCTGTTCAAACAGTAATTTCAGTCAATAGGACTTTGTCATTTGTGTTTTTCAAAGAATAAAAAAGTGATGAACTGATGCTGTTTTGAACTTTAAAGAAATTTACAAGAAGGAATCTTAGCCGTAAGCATAATTTAACACCTGTGTAGACTTGCCTGCAGAAACTACCAGTATTTGGGGAAATTAGGTCAAAGTGTATCTCTCCAAGTTTGAAAGAGAAGCTGTTGTTTCATTGCAAAGCATATTTTGACCTCTATTTTACAGCACTGCTGGGAAAGATAGTCAACGGAAAAAAACAGACCTCTTACAGGAATCACCTTTATAATTTCCATTAAATGACTTCAAAACTCATCACAAGCAGAGCCACAAAACACAGCTGGAGGCTCCATGAGGAATTCCTCAGGGTTGGCTTAAAATGTGGCGAGTAACCAGGAAATGAAACTTCCCCATTAAGAGGAACAAACGTATTTACTTTGGCTATGTGAAAGAGCTTGTCTGGATTCTTTCGCTAGCAACGTAATCGCTAGCAGATGTCATAATAGTGGAAGTTCTTGTGTCCGAGAATGACTGAAAAGGAAAGCTCCACTTAGGCCTGGGTCAGAACAGAGGAAAGTTCCAGAAATGTATTTTGTTTTGCAGACTAAGCTCAGAAAATTTAGCATGCATGATGCATGCATTCCAAAGGCAGTTAACCTTATTGAAGAGTTGATGTTGCTAATCCTTCATGCTAATTAACAATTTTGTCATAAAAAAAATTATTTGTTTTACTCTTTAGAAATTAGGCTTTAAATACTGTAAAACACAGACATGAATGCTACATTTATTTAGGTGATAATGATGCATTTAAACTGTTTTTCCAGGGTATAATTAGGGGGGGAAAAAGCTTTTCTGAGAATCATTGAGAACTTTTTGTTGGAACAGCAGGTTCTAGTTTATTATACTGATATAATAAACCATAGTAATTATATTAATATTTATAGTTTGTTGTTTTATGTTAGATATTCTCCAATGCGAAAAGAAAAAAACATGGATTCAGGGTAAAATATATACTTGCACCCTCAGAAATATTTAGTTAAAAGCTTCTTAACATCATGCACCTCAACCACAGTCTTTTAGTTATCATCAAGCTCATTGCGTTAGTCTGGTTGAACATTAGATCACTCTTCCTTTCAGGATTTTTTATTTTATTTTAAAACTCTGTTTTCTTGCTGCAGACTTTTCTTTTAAACAAAGTCTCTCCATTTTCAACAGGATTGTTGGAGAGGCAATCCCAGAAACATAATTTTCTCCATTCCAAAACTAGTTTCAGTGCATATTTAGGATCATTATTCTGTTTCAAAATCATTTTATGCATGAAGCTGGACAAGTTAAAAGACAGTTTTATGGTTGCAATGACTAAATGTATGTTCAAAGGCGTGAAGGTTAGGTTTCCATACCTATAAACATGTCAACTGTCAAGCATGGTGGTGGTGACATCATGATGAGGGTCTGTTCTGCTGCAGCTTGTTGAGCTACAAAAATGATGGAGTATTGAAGTCTGAGTTTTTAAACTTAACCCTAAATTAACAACTAGATGTGAAACAGAACACAACTTGGTGTTCAGACAGATCACTGATGTCAAAATCACACAGAAAATGAACTTTTCTTCATTTTCTGTGTAAACACTATCAGTGTTTAGAACAACACTGATAGTTGTTGTTCTAATCTTTAAAGCCAGGCCTTCCAGGGAACGCAATCAAATTAAATGAAACCTTCCAGTTCTGACAAGTAAAACTCGTCTTGTTTCTCTTGCTTGGGGACATTTTTTCTGAAAACGTCTCGCGGTGTGGAGATTACAGTTACTAACTGACAAGATGATATCAAGTTATATATCCCTGGTGGTAGAACTAACATGAAATATATTTACAGTGACATAACAAAAAGTTATGGATTAATTAAGATACATCGTCTGATGATCAGCAGCAGCTTGTGGTGATATTTGAAGAGTGGGCTAACAGGTTAAATATATATAGATTGGTTTTCTTTATTTCTTTAGTTTGAAATAAAGAAAATCTGCTCCAAGTTGACATTATGTTCTTTTTCAGTTCAATTACAATGTTAAAACAAACTAACAAAACATACCAAGAACCAACATTACCTGTAGTCTCTGTCAGTTGTCCAACTTAACTCCCAGGAATTAAGGGTTTTAACTGTAATTTTTTCATTTAATTGTTTTTCCAAAAAGCTTTCCATAACTGCATCACACTCCATGAAACAATCACACTGCTAAAATAAAATAAAACAAGACATACAATATATTTTTTAAATGAGGCCTACCTTATTCAAAGAGAACAACACCCCGATTCATCATCAATGAGGCATATTGATCAGATGATAGAACCCACTGACAAAATCCCTATAGTTTAGCACACTGGTGTGGAGGAATGGCCTCCATGCCACATGTAAAACAAAGAGGTGAAACACTGAAATTATGTTTATGTAACTTACACAGGATAAAATACAGCTGATGCAAAAAGCTGAATTGTAGTCTAAATCTAGCCCCTTATTACGCTTTGTTTTGTACAGAGGGTTCTGATGCTTGGATATTAAGAAAAGATCCTTTGCTGGAGGTGTGGACTCTGTTCAAGTTTTAATTTTTACTCAGTTGCTAACATTTGTCTGTGACATACGATATGTGCTGGTTTGACGCTATGAAGCTTACCGGAAATTTCCTGCACTAAAAACAACCATCCTGCACTGCAAAGAGAGAAGTTACAAACGGAACAAGGCGACTGGTAATATATCAATATTTGGAACATGAACTAAAAAGCTGCGTTTACTTCCTCCGCTGCCATTCCTAAAACTCCAGGTGGACTACATTTCTAAAACAGTGCAGAAAACTAATATTGACGTTCACATCTTCTCTGGTTGAAATTCTACTTCAATGGGAGAAATTCCAGACGGAACAGTGAAGAGAAATGAGAATCAAACGGATTTGTGTTGGAAACCAGTAGCCAGGCTCGTGTAGATCTAGCATTTAAGATAGAGGTGACCCACTGTCTGCACAAGTTTCTCCATAGCTGCTTCTCAGGTCCTTCTCCCATTTAATCCTTGAACCATCCAAATCAGGTGTTGGTAGCATTGACATAAGCGCTGTACGCACCCTTGAGATAGTTTTTAAAAACTGATAGCTTAACATAGATGCCTGTTTGGAGATCTTTATTCATAAAACTATACTTCTTTTTTAACTGGCAATCTCTGTTTTTAAAAAAAAATTTAAGAAATGTGAAGAAAATTATTAAGAAATAACTAAAACTGCAAGGTAAAATGACATTGATGTCGATGTTGATTAGATGTAAACGTATGACTGAGCTGTACCTGCCCTCATTCCTCGATTGGTATCTCATTGTGGCATCTAAAGCTTGCATAAACTTCCATGAAACTTAATGGCATTGTTGACAAATGACTCTGATGCCTTTTGCCCAGGTTTCCATTATCAAGTGCATGATAAATAGAAACAGGAATAGGTGGTGCTTTTTTTTAGCTCTCCAACTGTATCCAAGGAATGTACACATGATCCAGTCACCAGAGGTGTATAAGGAAAACAAATGGCGTATTTAACTTACCTAAAACACAGCATGTGGGAGAAACAGAGATAAAGATATATACATGTAAATCTCCCAGGCTTACATTCGTAACATACTAATGTGGGCTATTTACATTCCACACCTTTACGTCATGTTTCTTCTCTGCCTCTCTGTCCTTTGTGAGAAACACTTTGGCGTAAAGAAATGTTACAGCAAAAACTATAAAAGGCATGTTTGAAATGCCACATTTCCAATTATACATACAAAGGGTATCCTACAAGAAATATTTATTAGTCATAGAAGCATACATTACACCAGCTACTACTTGTATCAGTTGTAACAGAAACTACTGTGACAGAATAACTTAAACATTTTAAACGTAACAGATCTTTTTTTATCCTCACCTGATGTTCTCTTTCTGTAGACTGTTAAGGTGGAACATGCTGGCAGACGTAAATCTATATTTATAAACTAAACAGGTACACAGTGGTGTTGGTGCGTCATAAAGAACGCACAAAAGTGAAGTTCACTCAGTGAACCTGAGCAAAACTCACTGTTCTCATTGCAAGAAGAGATTATTTGATTGTCCTAAATTATCTCAAAAGTAATTTTTTAACAGATCTTTGAACTAATTAGACTTATTTACAGCTTTTCAGCCTTCCTGCCTTTGTTTTAATTAATTATTTGAAGACCAAAGGTGACATAAGGTCATGGAAAGATGCTGCAAAAACTGTTTTCTATTAGCAATTGCCAATGTCGTGTGTAGATTCAAGAACATGTAAATCCTTCTGAGATTTTCCAAAGACTGCCTACTTTTCAGATCAAGACAACAAAACTAAAAAAATAAATAAAACAGAGAAAAGTTCCTGTTATTTGTTGAAAGTCTCGCTCTTTCTTGCACCGATTGAACTGTAGAGCTGTCTCAACATGTCCTAGAAACATATAGTTTCCTTTTAAATAGTTTCTCTTTACTTTGTTATTTTTATAAACCAATTGATGCTGTGATCACTGTGACCCAATGACATTAAAAACTGAAAATTATCTACTTGTGTTTTAATTCTATCTTTGATTGGCTCTTGAAACTGTGTGTATTGCTGCCAGGGGCGCCGCCAGAAATCTTGGGCCCTATGACAAAAAAATAAATTGGGCCCCCCTGCTGTTAAAATTTCTTGAATCTATTTGACCCATAAAAAGTGTCAAATTTTAAAGGCTTGCAGCTGCCTTGATTTCTTTGGATACTAGCACAATATTTACTGCTAATGAATTTTACATGCAACTGTCCGCATGCTGTATGCAAATAGGTTGCTTACATTTTTTAAAATTAGATTTAGCTTATTCTAATGTCTCTCCCCACAAGCAACAGTCATAGGCAACATGCAAAATATGTGAAGCAATCCAGACTTCTCAAAAAATGCTTTGTAGTTGCATTTCATTCAAGCTGCAGTATATAACTTTAATAAGAAATATGTTTTCTCCATATTTGTTAAAGCTGTCACCATGTCGTGACAGTTTGTTATGAGACAGATAATCTGTGAAAAGATCAATCTCCTCCACCTGCTCCCTGAGCTACTATTGCTGCCTAAAGTACTGCAAAACAACCAATCAGAACCAGGAAGAGCAACTTAGCGCTTTCAATCAATCTCACTCACTGCTGTGCTAATGGCAGAAAAACAACTTATCGTTACAGGAAAACTGTTTATCTTCCATCATTGGTAGCTATGCTAGCTAGACAAAGCATTCACAACAAGCTATGCTAGCTGCAGCACAGCACAGAGCAAGGGGGAGGAAGGATGAGCAGCACCACATGAGATTGTGATTGACAGCGCTAAAACTGGCCTCCTGCTTCTGATTGGTTGTTTCTAGATAGCACTGGGGGTAAGGCAGAAGAAATTAATTTTTTCACAGATTATCTCTCATGCCATACTTTCACAACATAGTGACAGTTTTAACAAATATGTAAAAATATATATATTGTTTATAAAAGTTACATACTGCAGCTTTAATTTCACTTAAGAGAGGAGAGGTCAGGAGGGACGTGGCCACAGACATCTGTAATTTAAATGCAAGTTAAGGTAAAACTGGACTGGCTCCAGTCCAGATAGAAAGCTGTTTTTATTATCATTATATAAAGATTGTTTGAATTTCTGTCAGTAATAAATATATTGTTTTTGTCGTGTAATTGTAAAAAGAGTAAAGACACAAAGAAATCCCTGTAGACTCACTGGAATGATGCTAACTAGCTTGTCATTGAATTAAATGCTAGTGAAATGGAGGCAAAACGTTGTCTGTAGCTAAGCTAACTGTGCTAAATGGTTGACAGTACAAATATGGATATGTGCTTCTTGGTCTGGGTGGGGTAAAATTGAATTCTTACTGATAAAAACAATTTTAAAATCGGAATATGATTAATTTTGTAATAGACAAGGCCCCAGAATTTTTCTATTTCTTTGAGCAAAGAAAAAAACAAAAAAAAAAAGCTATTTTGTGGGGGAAACTGATACTGTAAAATATATGGACTTCATTACGAATATTGATAATTAAGTATTATTAAACTTTTTTTAATCAAATTAAATATGTGGAACCTCCTTATTGCATACATCAGTAACATGTTATTAGACTGGCGCCTAAATTGGTTGATAAAACTGCTTCTTCTTAAAGGTGAGAACAATTAACTAAAGATGAAAAAGATCAATGAAAGCTGTTAGTCATTAAATAAAAAGTTAATGTTTCATGTAACCAAGAAACACAAATCCTAAAAGTAAAAGACTGACCTCTAGTGTTTTAGGTTTTAAAAGACTAAAGATTTCCATAACATGACTATCTGCAAAAAGATAAAAAATAAGACAATTAAATACAACCACCAGCATTCTGCTTGTTTAATAAACCCCCCAAAACTGCTCATCATCACATATTATATCCCACTTACTCTATATAACTACATTTTTACAGTTTATTGCAAAAAAAAACCTTTAATTAGTTTTTGATTAATGAGCATATCATCATTTTTACAACTTTTACATCTCAGTTTTACTTGTGCTTGTAGGTCATGATAATTGTGCTTCTTTCAGTGTCCAAAATACAGAAATATGTGTAAAGAGTTGTCTCCTTACCCAGAAATTTGAAAGCTGTTTGTGGTGAAAGAGTCTGTAACTGTCACTGCAGAGAATGAAAACAAATATAAGCAAAAATTAAAAGTTTGCACTCTCATTTCTGTCTGATCAGCATTGCTACTCTGTTGCACACAGACGTTGGAACACCCATTCCTCCCAATACCAGGATGAATTATTTTAGTGAACAGAGCACTTGCAAAATGTTGATGCAGCAAGTAGAGTTTTACCCTTAAGGCTTAAATTGTAGTGCTGATGCTGCAGCTCATTATCGTGGGTAAACATGCAAGAGAAACATTTGGTAAGAGCAGTTTCAGATTTCATATAATGAAGGGATTTTTGGACGTCTGCAGATGTTTTGTGCTGATAGTTGACATTTAAAGGGCGAAAACTAATCTGCTGGGCAATAATACATTTTATTACCTAGGAAACTTTATGCTCAAAAACTACCTTTGTGATCTGACTGCTGACTTCTCTAAAATTATCTTATTACACAGGAGCAATAAATCTATTGTTTCTTCTTTCACAGATCTTCTCTGTGTCTCTTAGTTTCCTGTTTGTTTGAGGAAATTAAGACCAGTCTTTTTATTCTGTTCCTTTTGACAATAAGTGGCCATTTTTCCATTTGACATATTCCCATTACAAGGGTATTTTTCTGTTAAAAAAATATATGTATATACTTTTCCTTTTATCATAGCAGGCTGTTGTGTCTTTGCTTTTTAAAGAGACATGCATCAAAATTCTCCTTTAGGGTTTGAAAAAGCAATGTAATAGCCAAAACATTACATATTTTCAGGAATATGACTATTACGTCTTCATAAAAATGTTCTGCAGTTGAATGTTTGTACTTGATTAAATGTGCACCAAAATCCACATTTTGGCTTCCTCTTAAAATCTTTCATTACTGTTAGTTATTGTTGTATATTATGACTTATTGAGGCTAACAGGAAGATAGATTGGTAGGTCTAATTTAGGGCTGTAATGTGATCCTGGCACAGATAGTTAAAACAAAAAAAGATTCCAAAAAAAAAAAAAATCAGCTGACTTCCATTTTAAGCAACCGATTCTTATCCGGTAGCGTAACCCAACATGACATACATTCCCTGTGTGCCTGAACATAAAAGTCCAGCAAATCCCTTAAGCCAATAAATGCAGGGCACAGACAGAGAGTTAAAGGACAGAAGTTAAACGCCGTTCCACGAACTGTTCCCAGGACAGGTGATCTGAATGTGAAGACTGCTGTGATTCAACAGGAGAGAAAGTTTTCATGACTCATGCAGGGAGAGACAGAAGCATAAAGGAGAACTAACTGAGGTTTCCTTCTGCGTCTGGAAATGTTCCAGATGAAACTGTGCAAATGCATTCAATCCTACTGTCCTAAAATGAGGCGCTGAAGTTGAAACTAATCATGTTTAATCTGAAACCTGCAGAAGATAAAGAGCAACATAATTATAACAACTTTATTTTTCCATTTATTCTTTGTTTTTTTTTTGGTTTTTTTACCATGCTGCTACACCACATGCCAAAGAGAATCATATTTTCTCTGCTACATTTATGCTCAATACTCACTTATTCACACTTTACAAATTAGAATTTTATTTAAAAATGCTTGCAACTATCTTATGCTAATAACACTTAGAAATTATGTGTTTTTAAGTTGCAGTTTTCTTATAATGCTTTATTTTATTAAATAAGATATGAAGTCTACGATGACCCTGTGTCCATAATTATTTAATATCAGTTACATTTGGGCATTTTCAGACATTAACTGTATGTTTAAGGTTACTCCTTAAACATATCCATTTAGGTCTGAACTTTGACTAGGCCATTGCAAAACTTTTACTGTGGCGATTTAGAGGAGGACTTGCTGCTGTATTTTGGATCATTGTTCTGCTCCAAAATTCAAGTGCATTTGAACTTATAGTCACCAGCTGATGCTCCGATATTTTCCTTCCAGGTCTCCTTGTTGACAGCAGGAGTCAACGAGAAGACCAAGCCAAGCAGAGCAGCCATTGTGCCCTTGGAGCACCATGTTTGATTGTGATGTTATTTTTCTGAAGTGCTCTGATAGTTTGACATTGCATGTAACAGGATGCACTCATTGTGTGTTTTTCTTTCTTTCTTTGTTTTTTGGTCAGTTTTTTCCTGACAACCGTTTCATGTGTGGCATTTTTAATAGATACTTTGTTCTTATCTTGATTTTTTTTTTCCCAAACTGAACCATGAAGTATGATGCATTTAGGTGAGTTGCTTATGATATCTCTTAGCCTACTTCATGCGGTCAGGTCAGTTTGGGTGATTTCTTGACTCCACAGGTCTGTCTGTATTCTGGTTTTATTTCCCATGATAAATGAAATGATCATTTGGCATTTTGTATGTATATTGACAGTATGTATGTAAATATGCATGTATAGACCCAGTCAAAAAATTGGAATAAGGAAGAAACTCCAATTATTTCAGGAACTTTATAATTAACTGCGACATGTTATATAAATTAATTACACACAGACGAATGTTTGAATGCTTTTATTTATGCTAATTGAGATTACAGTTAATTAAAATCTATTTAAATTTAAATATTACATCTAACCAGTAAGAAAAACTATTTTTAAAAGTAGAAATGTGTAATTAGTGAAAACTATGTTTAATACCTATTTAAAGCTTATTTTTCAAAGTGTACTTTTATCTAACAAACAACTCATAAGGACTTGTATTCTAATTTATTAAATATGACTAAATGTCCTGTTTTGTTTTAACTTGTAGACTGTTGCCCTTCATTCAACCTTGAATGGAGCTCATATGTCCTTAATTCTTGATTTATTTATTTTTTCTTTTTATAGTTATTTTAGAGCAGGGGTGTCCAAAGTCGGTCCTTGAAGCTATAGTTCTCTCCCTGGTGGTAGTAACAACCTTTTCAGCACAATGAGCCATCATTGGATCCAGGTGTGTTAAACCAGGGAGAGAACTAAAACATCCAGGATGCCGACTCTCCAGGACCGACTTTGGGCACCACTGTTTTAGAGGAATGAAATAGTAAAAAGTCTGACCATGGCCCAAGCCTTTAGGATAAACAAAATCAATGTTTTTCAGAAATCTGAAAAAAGTATTTAAAAATTGTCTTGAGAACACTTTAAACCTAGACCATTTATTTTAAGCTCCTGTGACGGAAAATAAAGTCTGAATGAGGTGAACAATGGGAATATTTGTTTTGAAAATAGTTGTGAAACACATGATCCAGCGTCATTGGTTCTTCCTTAGCCCGTAGCCAACGTTGTTTTGAAAGACTTGCATCATGTGGTCATGTTGTGTAAAGCTTCATGCCTGGAAGAAGTTTTAATTTACAACAAAATCCCTTTTATTTGAAAGTTCATCTCTGGGATATTTGGTTCTGTTGCTTGAGTTAACTCCCACCATGCCGTTTATACCAGTGAACTGCAATACTGCAGCTTCTCCTCTTTATATTTGAATATAAATTGCTTTCACCAATGCCCAGTAAGGGGAATTTTTATTACAACTCTGATTAAAAGGAGAAAGTTATGAAGTTTTGCTTTGGTTTACAAAGTGTAACCTTGTCATTCTTCCTCTTCATTGTGTACAGTGAGGGCCTTTATCTAGCAGAGGCTTCTAATTCCTGAAGTGAAATCCTCTTAGGATCTATGCTCTATTTCTGTTTGGTCTATTGGGTCTTTTTTTAAAATCTCCAATAGACCTGTCTCATTGGCTGGAAACGACATACGCAGGCACACAAAAAAACACACATGGTCCAGCAACAGATAGCTCCAACAAGTGATCGAGAGAACAGCAGTGCATGTTTAACTGCTGACACAAAGGGAGGACTTTATCTGGCAGTGAAAGGTAAGATAAACAACTTTTATTGATACAGTGGAATCAACAGAATGCCGATACGTGAAGATTGTTGTTAATTTATAACACCTCAGTGTTCTTTTTTTTTTATTATTCTCTATACAGGTTAAGTTTGTGGAGATTTGTTTAGACGGTTTTGAATTTTTGCTGTTACCACACAAGGAAGCTGCAAAATTGGATGCATTTTTTTCAGTCTTCTTGGCAGAACAAACAATTCCTTCTTTGGAGTTGTCATTTCCTCATCCCTCTGTGCTTTATTAGAGCACAGCTGCTTACTAAAGTTAGTTGTCGACCTTTAATTCTGTACTGAAACAATTAAATGTGATTTCATTTGAAAATGCTGCAGCTACTCGTGGGAAAAGTTCCCCATTAGTCAACTGGGCGCTAGATGATGGTCATAAAGATCGTTAAACCAGATTAGCATCGTGACTGCAAGCAGGGATGGAAAACTCCTCACAATAGACCACCTAATCCAATCAGATATTGGCTTAAAATGAGTCACACCATCAACTGGCTTAAACAGTGATGCCACAGAAATGACACAGCATTACATGGCACACAAAACACAAATTTACATCTGATTTGGATGCATACCAGCACAAACAATTGCTTTGAGAGCCAATGGCAAGCAAAACACTGATCTGATTGCAGTCCTGTAATCCTCTTAAACTGCACTAATTTAATTAAAATTAAAGATTTGTGTTCTTTTGTTTGCTTTGTTCAGTGATTCTACATCTGTAGCGGCAGAGTTTGAACTCCGGTGAATGAAAATGAAGTATTAAAGTAACAACATCACATTTCTTTTGTACAGGTAGCTGACCACAACAATGTCTGGCCGAGTAATTGATTTGGAAGAGACCGCGACCCATACAGGTGAGCAGATGAGCCATTTATTAAAAGAAAACAACAAAAGAACACTACTTTGGACTTTCTGTGGTTAGGACAAGTGACAAGGATCTTTGATTCAACTAACAACCTAATGGAAAGCAGTTGAAACACTATGTTCCTACAGAGAAAATTGGCTAGCAATGGCACAGGATTAAGACAGGTGAAAGGAAACCCAATGGAGAGAAGAGAACTGTTTAACAGATGGTCTAATCTTTTTCTTGTGTAACACTGGGTTAATTAGTCCATTTCCTGGAAAGAGAAGATTATCTCTACATTGCAACAACACATGCTGCAGAGCTTGTTCGAGACTGAGGCCACACAAAAGACTCATTCAGACATGAGTCAATGGGAAGCCTATGTAAAAACCTAGATTTAAATGAACAGTCAGGCTCAAAATGATTCTCACCCCTAACAGCTATAGATAGAAAGT
Organism: Alfaro cultratus; assembly: GCA_903066825.1. Lineage (NCBI taxonomy): Eukaryota > Metazoa > Chordata > Actinopteri > Cyprinodontiformes > Poeciliidae > Alfaro > Alfaro cultratus. The sequence continues at coordinate 5,781 of CAEFZX010011505.1, read as the reverse complement.
TATGTCTATCCATCCAGTCACTGTCTTCACTTATTTTCTATATGTCAAAAATTATTTATACTCCTGTCACTAGAAATGCCTTATGGCATTCAAGCAATAAATCTCGACTTGTATATAATAACCAGCCTTTTTAGATGTTTTCACTGGTATTTCTGACATATTTTTTGTCCATGAGCTCCAAGTCTGTGTTTGAAAGGTCGACTTGCCATTGCCCTTTAGTCCAAATTCTCTACCAGATTCAAGTTAGGATTCTTATTGGTTCTCTATCCAACATTATTATTTATTCAAGTCAAAAGAAAAACGGCAGTCAAATTAAAATGTTACTTTAAACCTAAATCTGCCAGAGTTATAAATAATCTTAAGCCTAGGTGTTGATTCTTTGATAATATGACATTTAGATTAAGCAGATTAGAATTTTTAATTAAAAGCACATTGTGTTGTGATATTGGGATAATGTCATCAACGTGTGAAAAGTCTTCATATTTTTCTTTGAGAGAATATTGGTAAATACAGAGACATATTTGCATATTTGCTGTGTACTTGCAGAAGGAAATTAAATGTTACTAAACTGTGCATTAATGACAAGATCCTTTCTGCAAATTCCTTCAGATTAAGCTAAATTAGAAGAAACCCTACACTCTCATACATCAAAGTCACTTATATACCCTTTACATTGAGCTGTTAGCGTACCCGTATAACACTGAGATGGAAAAGTGCTGACTTAACGCGGAGAAATGAACTGTAATAGAATGACAACAGGACTACAGAAGCAGAAAAAATGCTGGACTTTTACATTTTCAAAGCATTCACAGGTGTGTAGTTGCAAAACTTAACTGGGTTTGTAACTTTCATCCTAGAGGACATCGTTGCTTTTTTATGCTTTTTGGTCTTTTCTAACAAAAGTTTACATTAAGATCTCATCTAAATGTCTCAGAATTAAATGTGGGAATCCAAAAAAACCATCAAACATTAGATCAAATGTATCCAAAGTTTGGCCTTGATGTCTCTTGACAACTTTGACCTTATTTAGAAATATTTCAACCATAGAAATGCTCCTGCTACTAGTGTTTTACTAAAGAAGCTTTAGTTAGACAGGCACTGTTTTCTGTATTTGCTTGGTTCCTTTTGTCTGTTAATAAGTAGAGCGATTAAATAGCTGAGATAAGTTAGTAGATGCTGGTCAGTGCACTGAGCTGAACTTTTTCTTCTCTCCATAGGTCCAAAGGGGGTCATTAATGATTGGAGGCGGTTCAAGTTGGAAAGTATGGACCGGGAGAATTTGCCTCCTGCAAAAAGGGAACTTCTGAGGCAAATGTCGTCCCCCAATAAATCAAAAGATGATTCCAGAGCTAACCTGAACCGCAAGGTACAACTTAAATCGTTTAACCAGATGAGAGAGCACAGGAAGTTTTTTATTTATTGGAGAGAAATACTTACAGAGGACATCAGAGATATTTCATTCTGTGTGACTTTTTCACAGGCATTTAATAGAAAATACTAACCATGATTGCAATATCAATATGTGCAAAATCACAATCCCAAATGACTGCTTGGAATCAATATTTGGTATACTGGTTATTTTAAGAAGAATGCATGTCAGTAATACTTTCAGCAGTTGGATGATTTTTTTCTGAAATTCATGCAGATCTCAGTGACTGAGATTACGGAGGATGATGAGAACAGAGAAGCAGAGAAAATAAAGTGAAGATTATTTTTTAACCAATGTCTAATTTCTCCTTCTTTTCTAGATGAGTGTTCAAGAGTATGAACTGCTCAAGGAGGAGGATGAAGGATGTCTGAAGAAATACAGGAGACAATGCATGGAAGAGATGCACAGCAAGCTCAGCTTCGGCCCCAAGTTTGAAGGTGTGCACGACCTGGACAGTGGGGAGGCCTTCCTCGAAGTCATCGAGAAGGAGCATCACAGCACAGTGGTGGTTGTGCATATTTACAAGGTTGGGGTGAAAGGATGCGAGCAGCTCAATAGCTGCCTGGACTGCTTGGCCACAGAGTACCCCACTGTAAAGTTCTGCAGGATTGATGCCGTCTCATCCGGTGCTGCCGAGCGTTTTTCGGATGAGTATTTACCGACACTGCTGGTATACAAGGCTGGGGAGCTCATAGGGAACTTCCTGTCCTGCACGCAGCACATGAACGAGGAGTTCTTTGCAACCGACGTTGAAGCTTTCCTCAACAGTTACGGTCTGCTCCCAGAGAAAGAGCTGCCTGGAGAGGACGAGGAGGAAGAACATGACGTAGAATGAAACAGGAGTTTGGCTGCGGCAGGAGAAAGAGGTTGGGTAAAGATATAAGTGAAGCAGTTTATATATAAAATGTCCATGTTTTGTTTTTGTTTTTTTGCTTTGGCAACTAGGAAAATCATATTTTTTCCGATATAACACTAGGATTGGACTGTTTCTTGAGAATGTATTTATATATAGGTGGTGAGGAAACTTTAATAGCTTGGAAAAAGGAGTTGCTGAATGAGAAAACACTCCATTCCTCATCACCACTTGAAAAGCCAAAACAAGATAACTGTAACAATAAATACATTGCTTTATTAGGAAATATCTTCCTGTATATATTATATACATGTGCATGATCAGATTCATTTATAGTGTTTTTTTTTAGCATTTGAATGTATTTATGTGTACTCAAAAAATTTGAATCCATGAGCTATACATTTTTGAATGTAAAATAATACGCACATGTACTGTATATTTATTATGTTTGTGTTGTTCTGATAAAGAATAAATAAATGACACTGGAAACCTTGAAGCTCCAATCAACCAACTTTTCCAGTAAAAAGGACAGAGGACTAATTTTATCTTTCAAAACACCTAATTAATATGAAGCTTTCAAAAAACTTTGAAGCATAGAATAATATTAAAATATTCCTATTCAATTCAATTACCTACACATAGGCTTTAGTATTTTAAATCTCCATAATTGTGTAGCCTAGGACTACCAATTGTCAGAGGAGATGGGAATTAGAGGAAAGTCAATTTTCAGATAATGTTTTTGGAATAAAGCAAAATACTGTGTCTTGAAGAAGGAAATTAACACAGCATCCAAAACTGGATTCTACACTATTGTAGTAAGATAGTGGTAAGATAGTGTTATTTTGATAAACACCGCTATCTTACAATATATCTGTCGGTGGGACCGACTCAGACTGTAGCGAACCGGGCATTTAGCAGAATGATAAAGTTAAAGTCAGAGGTTTCTCTGCAGACGAAGCATTTCTGTGTTTAGGGTTGAGGCGGGTTTTTCCCCCGTTATTGAGAGGACTATTACGAAAATATAAATAGAAACAGTTTTTCTAACGTCAACATCAGACCTACGTTTTTATTCACAAACCACTGTATAAAAAAATATTCTTGCCCATAATTTGACAGTTAGAGGCGCAGATCCTCCTCCTCACCATGGACCCGGAGTCTGAACAACATGGAGGCAGAAACTGAGTCATTATTAGACTGAGGGCAGCCAGACTAGTTTATTTTTGATAAATTATTATATTTAGCTGCATATTATTGCTGAGGGGCACAAGCAGGCCTCCTGACACACAGATTTTCTTTTTTTTTTTTATTAAAAACCTTAAAAAGGGCACTAGGGGCATCAAGGATAAAAGGGGCAGTAGCTCATGAAAACCAATAAACCACATTCATATTCATAAAATAATTTCTTCCTATTTTGGTCAGAACCAGAGGAAAATGAAGATGTAGCTGCATCCATGAAGACAAACTATAAGCCGTCAGACATGAAAAAGCAGCGGATTGAACGGGAGGCAGTGAGAAACACAAACCAGGCGCTACAATAAAACCTGATGGCTGCGGACGCCGCAGCACAAATGTAAATAATATAAGTAGTTAGATAGTCTGAAGGCGACATGCGCAGTAGAGTGGCTGCTGACGCAACGTGACTTGTTACGTGATGACATAAGACTGTTGATCGGGTGGATTTGATGCCAAAACTGCTACGCTGAACTCAAAGCCCTAAGGTCTGACAGGGAAGATCAAGTGGATTTTCATCAGATTAACTCGCAGATATTCTTCTAAGGTTACTCCAGTGACCATAGCAGAATCCTCTCCAAATGATGACAAGCCAATGCTGAGCGTCCAGGTTGAAGATAGGAGAAAATCTGCAGAAGGTTCTGAAAATACTGGTATTACACTGGAGCAACAATATGAACCTGAGGAAGAAGGATGTGTGGTACAGGCTCAATCCATCAAAGTCATCAAGGAAACTACGGAAATGGCAGCTTTGATTCCTCCAGAGGTTCTGGTAACTGGAGATCTGCAGGAGGAGGAATTGGAACCAAAGCCGAACACTGATCAAAACAAATCCACCTTCACTCCTGCAGATGAGGATTCATCTGTGAAGGAAGTTCAGTCGGACAGTCAGATGTCCTCAGTCCTTGAAGACAATGAATTCAAGGAGGAACTGACTGATTCTGACGTTTGTCCTGCGGTGGAAACAGTAGGTTCCACATGCATCTGGTTCGACAGTTTCTGGTCCACATCCAAATTTAAAACCTCCAGGAGAGATCCCAGAGGAGATTACTCCCGCTGAGTCAGAACCAGAAGAACCAGAACCAGAGACAATCAGCGAACCGGAGGAAAACAAGAGCGAGAATGAGGAGATAAAGATAAGAAAAATGGCCTTGATAAGCTTAGTCAGCAATCTGATCCACAGGATTATTAAGAAATCAGGACAGAGATGTTACACTCCAGAAAAATTTACAGCCATCTTTTATCATCTGTTTGAAAAACTCTGGATTCAAACTGAACCCAGAGTCCTCAGCTTGAGCCCAAAACAGATCACACGACAGGACAAGGCCATTTTTAAAGAGGGCTATAAGGCAGAGACCATCCTGCTCTTCCTGGAGTCAGAGAAGCAGATATTTGAGAAAAAATCCTCTCAACTGTTGGAAACCACCATCAGACTCGGTGGAATAAGCTGAGTGTTTTTAAAGAGGCTTTCAAGGAAGTAATAGAAAACCTGAGAGAAAACCAGCACAGGCTTTATATTTGGATTTAAATGAATTAGATCCAAATATAAATGATCTTTATATTTGGATTATTTAGATCCAAATATAAAGCCTGTATTTGGATCTAATATTTAGCTTTTCAGTTCTTTGAAAAGCCAAAAACTGAGGAAAATTAGAATAGTTAGGTCTTTTTAAAATTAGTAGTTAGGTCATTTTAAACTTGTTTATGTTTAGTAGTTAGATTATTATAATTATCACAATGCGATTATAATAACCTCATTATAATGAGAGAATTATAACGACATTATAATTCTCTCATTATAATGAGGTTATTGAAATAATATCTCTTTATAATTATAATTATATTAGCATTGGGATACTATTAGAATAGTATCCCACTATATTATATATGGGATATTATGTTACATCCCATACTATATAATATGTGATATAATATAATATATAGGCTAATATTATTATAATAATATTATAATGGGATACTATCTCAGTATAATGAGATGGTATCTCAATATAACGTTATTATAGTATATAACGAGATAGTATCTCATTCTAATACAGTACAGACCAAAAGTTTGGACACACCTTCTCATTCAATGACTTTCCTTTATTTTCATGACTATTGACATTGTAGATTCACTCTGAAGGCATCAAAACTATGAATTAACACATGTGGAAATATGTACTAAACAAAAAAGTGTAAAACAATTGAAAATACGCCTTATATTCTAGTTTCTTCAAAGTAGCAACCTTTTGCTGTGATTACTACTTTG